>QNGE01001746.1:123013-146214 GCA_008508345.1 Paragonimus westermani
TATATATATATATATATATGCACAAGGACACGTTGTTGATCGAACTCTCTCGGTATCTGAGTCGCGTTAATAGGCGTTTCTTTTTTATTCGTGGTTTTTCCTATTCTGTGAAGTAGACCTATTTGTGCTCGATTGCGAACGTTAGACATTGTGTGCACTGTAACCTGTGATTGACCCACTTGGAATATAACACCGGGTATGAAAGAAAACCGGCTTCCATTACCTTTATCCGGTTTTCAAATGAGCTCCAATAACATTTTCAACTAATCAGGAAATCTCTACCTACCACAAGCGTATTCCTTCATCATTTCCTCGATTTGAAGTCTGAAATTGTAGAGAAACCTTCGGTTTGCCACGTGTTCCAACTACTTTGTTATTTATTTTGACTGTTGACACTAATGACATTGTTTGGCTGCGTGTCTTTATTTTCTCGTTTGTTCGACCGTTCAAGGTCACAATTACACATGCACTTTCTGGTCGCTAACTACTGGTTTGACGCACTTTGCTTCTGTTGTGTTTTGCTGAGAGCTTGCTTACCCGGTCCCCTTGCAATAAACTGTAGTGTCTTGTACGCTATTTTTTACTTCATATTTTTACTGTTATTCATGCCTTTTCATCTTCTTCAACCTCACATGTACACATGATATTTGAACGAGGTTGATCGATCCAAAGAGTAATCAATAATTTCCAGAAATTACACTCCCGATTTCGCGAGTTCCGCTTTATGTTAGCGTTCAGGGTCGGTGGCTTACAAATCTTCGGAAGAGTTAGGATTCTGCGGAATCAACTGTTTAGTTCGGCAAATTTATTTATTTACCTGTCGTTGGAATTATCTCGGTCGTGACATCGAGACTATCTAGGGGGCATACGACAAGTAGAATCAGTGAGAGTCCTCATTTGGTGTAGTGGAACACTAAACCAACGTGCCTCCACGAACTATTGTGAGCTATTTGCTTTCCTTTTTATCAGATTTCGACTTCCTCTGCACACCTGAATTTCTATATACTGTTCAGATCCACTACAAAACGTCGTTGTCCCGTAATCATTCTTTCTAGTCTAATTATTGTGGAGAATAAGCACGATTCTAGACAGCAACGTTCTAGTCCTCTACAATTTGGTGAGCCCGATTATTAATCCATTATCTTCTAGCCATTTTTTCTGGTTGAATGCAGCAAATCATTGAATCCGAAACCTCTTAATTCTGGTAAACCATTTTGAATTTTGGGGGTTTACTTAATTTTATTCGTTCTCATATAAATACGTAAATTCTCGTTGATGCTTTCAGTGGATACATATTTTTTGCCCTATTTTTCAATGGACTCACAACAGAAGCTGACGGTCGGAGCAGTCACAATTACTGTTCCACAATTCTTAGATGTGAAACCCGCTTTGTGGTTTATGTACTTAGAGGCGGTGTCCTACAATCAGCGCGTTACAGCAGATCAGGCTAAATTTGGCCAACTCTTGGCCAGGTTTCCCAGGGATGTCACGATGCATTTGTGTGACCTCCTGCTGAATTTACCTGCCGAACATGAATAGGAAGCTTTTAAGGAAGCCGTTATCAAACGGGTCACCCCGTCTGATAGATATCTACTATAACAGCCACTTAGAGATCTGCAACTGGGAGATAAGCGACCCTCTGGTCTGTTGCTTCAAATGCAACAGTTGCTGGGCCCTTCATCCATGGATAAGACGCTCTTCAAGAAGTCGTGGACGCAACGCTTTCCGGTTACCACGCAAGCTTTTCTCACAGCACCCAAGTCCCCGTCCTTGTTGGACGCAGCACAACTCGCTGATGAGATACAGGACTGTTTTTGCACCGTTCAACCTGTCTCCATTAGAGTGGTGAAGGATCGTACGGCAGAGGGTCCCAAAATCTCAAGCTTTCTAGCTTCACAACACTAATTTTGTCCGCCATTCGATGATTGGCGCACGGTTTGGGCGGAGATAGCAGTTCTTCGGCGAAATTTCGCCCACCTTAAGGCATGATCCCCTTCGCATCGACGTTGGAGCAAGTCCACGTGTAAACTTCAGGCATCTGGGGAATTGTGCTGGTACCACAACAAGTTCGGCCACCAGGCGGAGCGTTGCGTTGCCCCTTTTAAATACGTCAATCAGGGAAACACCCAAGCCGGCCCGGAGTGGCGAAAAACGCGGTCGGCACCCTTCCTCACCGTCACCCCTTCCATGGATTTAAGCTCCGGAATCACGTTCCTGATCGATGCCGGGACGGAAGTCAGCGTGATTCCTTCAAGATCCAACGAGGCGACTCTCTCTTCCTTGCCCATGCTTCCTGCTGCGAACGGCACACCCATTCCCACCTATTCAAGGTAATTCAAGGTTTTAATGGCAAAGAAGCAATCAGCTTTACAATTACCACAGGATGGAAGTATGTAATGTGCGTACGATGAAAAACAAAAATGCGTCTTTGAGTTTTTTATACAGAAGTTAAGCACTGTGTGGGGGTTCCATCTTTGGTTGTGTAGATAAAAATGAGTTTAAATTAGTTTTGAAAATATTTGAGTTGGGTGAGTGAGCGACATTTTGGGGTAGAGAATTCCAGGCGAAACACACGCGGACTGCAAAGAAATACCTCCGGTTTTTCCCTCGCGAGTGCGGTACTGCTAGCAAATAATCGTGAGTCCTGCTAAGTAGCAGGTGGTTCGGTGTGTGTAATATGTTGTGTGTAAGGATCAAATCGCCTCTGATACGGCGATAGCAGAAGTCAAGCAACTTAAGACTTTCAATCCTCTCCTCATTTGGTTTACTCTGGAATCCAGTCACCAACTTTGTAGCTCGGTGGTATATTCGCTGTTGCAGAACTATATCCTTTTGAAACCATGGTGACCAGACTTGGACAGCATATTCCATCGTTCGTCTGATATACGTGTTGAGTATGCTGGGCAGCGTCTGTCTTGTGAATCTACCGAAGATCCGTTACAACAGTGCCAGGATTTTTGGAGTCCGCTTGTAGACAGCAGTACACTGTAATGAGGTCTTCAAGCTGCTACTAATCCAAACACCCAAGTCCTTTTCGTCGGTGGTACATGCAAGACGATGCAGACCCAGTGTGTAGGTGAATTCAACACATTTTCCTACGTTGAGCATTTTGCATTTTTGAAAATTGAAGGGTAATTTGTTTCTCAGTGACCAATCATATAGTGCGTTGGGGTACTCCTGCAAAAGTACACAGTCTTCAGAGGTGCGTATGCTCGCCCATAACTTGATATCATTTGCAAATAAGACAATTTTACATCGAACAAGGTTTGGTATGTCGTTAGCGTAGATTAGAAAGAGGGTTGGCCCAAGAACCGATCCTTGAGGTACTCCACTTGTGACCGCAACTGGCTTCGATAAAGCACCGTCGACTCTGACTTGAATAACACGGTCCATCAGGTAGTTCTCTAACCAAGCCAATAGTTTACCCGTGACACCGTGTTGTTTTAGCTTCTGTAAAAGTATGCTATGGTTAACACGGTCGAAGGCTTTGGACATATCCAGGTAGCAAGCATGGATGGGATTGCCGTTGTCTATAGCCAGCGTCCAGTCATCGAGAGTTAGGAGGAGGTTAGAGAGGCAGGAGTGACTCTTTCTGAAACCATGTTGTGCAATAGAGAGTATGTTATTTCCTTCAAGATGTTTGGTAAGCTTATTCGCCACCAGTCGTTCAAGCACTTTGGAGATCACTGGTAATAGTGTAACAGGTCTGTAGTTGGACACATCTGAGCGATCCCCTCCTTTGAAAATTGGAGTGATTGTGCCACACTTCCAGTCCATGGGGACCATACTGCAGTTTAGTGACAGATTAAACAGATCTGTGAGAGATGTATACAAGGAGCGAGCACATTGCTTAAGAATGAGCGGCGTTATTTCGTCAGCTCCAGGGGATTTTTTCGTATTCAAACCGAGGAGTATGAGAAGTACACTCTCCGCGTTCACAGTCATGTCTTGAAGTGTGTCGGTGGGTGAAAGAAGCGGATGCAGACTAAGAGTTACACATTCTTTGGGACAAAAGACTGTGGAATAAAAGTTTGCCAGTTCTTCAGCAGCTGCGGATGCAGTGGCAGTTGTACCTTCAGAAGTTTGTAACGGTGAAACTCCAGGTTTTACTTTTGACTGATTGTTAACAATTTGGTAAAGGAGCTTTGGGTTTTGTTCCATTTTCCTTATTATTTGTGTTTGGTGTTCCTGTTTATCTTCTTTGACGAGTTTGGTGACTTTATTTCTTAGTAGTCGATATTTTTCCCAAGATTCTGGTGTGACGTGCCGTTGATGGTCTCCCCATGCAGCATTTCGTACCGCTATCCATTTCCGTGTTCGGCTCCTTACTTGGAATTGAAAACCTTTTCTTGGTTTCTTCGGGACATAGTATGAGTGCAATTCTATTTCATTCCGAAGTCTCCCTATCAGTCTAGACCAATGCTGATGCACGTCGCTACTTTCCGGACTCCAGTCTGTAATGTTATGAAGGGCATTTGATAGTTTTACGAAATCTACCTTTCTTATCGTTTTGTGTGCGTCGCTCGACCTTTCCGCGTTGCACACATAATCGAAAACAAGTACCAGATGGTCGCTTAATCCCAGTGGAGTTTCGTAGATCATGTCTTCAACCACATTTTCTTCACCTGTTAGTACGAGATCCAGGATGGAGGGCGTATCTGTTCCTCTAAAACGAGTGTTGTTCGAGACATGGTTATAAAGGGGTAGATCGTGCATCAGTTCTTGGAAGTTACTGTCAAGGGAGTTTACTGGGTGTATCTGACTTTTCAGTAAGTTTGGTAGATTGAAGTCACCCATAATTAGCACTCTGGTCCGATATCTAGAAGACACCAGGCGAATTTTCTCCAGTAAGCTAGAATTGTATGATTCCTGTGCTGACGGTGGTCGATAAATCACGCCCACTATGCAGTCTGCTCCTGATACCATTTTTACTGAGCACCATAGAGTATCTTGCAGCATCAGGTCACCATCAGTGACCTCCCGGCACAAAAGTTGTTGGTTATAGTAAATTGCCACTCCCCCTCCTCTGACTATGCGATCACGACGAAGGAGAGACATCCCTCTGATTTCGAGTTCATTGTCAGATATATGTGGTTGGAACCAGGTCTCGGTTACGGCAATCAAATGTGGTAAGTGTTTTCTACATAGTTCGACTAATTCGGCTAACTTATTAGTCAAGCATTGCGCGTTCGTGTAGAGACATTTGATCGTTGTCTTTGATAACAATGAAGGGCAATGCAAGTGGGGACGTGCGGATGGAGTGTTTACAACGATGCCGACTCCGGAAGAGTCGGCGGTTGATCGTTTTTTGCTGGAACTGTTCTTTCACACTGTTCTACCGGTTCTTTTGCATTGACTTCGTCAGCATCTGCCGGTCCTTTGAAACGTGTAGATGAACTTATCCTTAGCTCTCTAGGAAGCAAGTTTCGATAACGTTGCCACTGCGTTTTCACTATGTCGAGCATTTCACTTCGGAGTAGAGTGAGCTTTAGCGGTTTAGGACCACTCCCCATATACTTTGGTGATTTGGGGATCCGGAACGTGTCAACCACAGCCACATCGTCCGTTTTAAGTGTATCGCTAAGGAATTTCCATTGAAGAAAATCGTGTTTGTTTCTCACCTTTTTATCGGTTGTTTCATCAGTCTCCGGGACACCTAGAATAATTAGGCTTCGACCTTCAGCACCATTAATGCTAGCTTGTATCCCAGGTTTGCGAGACCTTTCCCACCAAGGTACATCAGCGAAAATCCTTTCACTATTTTCAGACCCTTTCTGGAGTAGAAATGCTGACAGCAATATACGCTCCAAGTCTTTCTCAGTCCTAACAGTAACTTTGAGGAGTCTTGGTTTGTCTTTATGTAATGAATTCGGTGATCGGCTTAATCGTGTCAGTGATACTGGTTCAACAGGTTTCAACTGCATTCGTTTACACAACTTCAACCACTCTTCCATGTCGTATTTATGCCTATTTTGCAATAATGATTCACTCGGTTCTTTGATGTTGGTACAGATTACACTGAGTTCGTAACGCGACTTCGTGACAAACTTATTCCCAAGTGACTCTGTTACATGTTTATGTCTGTTCTGGGTGGCTTCGGTGGGTGAACCATAAACTGACTTAGCTTTATCTTCTTGAGACGTTGGAGGATTGTTATCAGATTGGGAGTTCATCATATAATATTGGAGATTTGTTGTTGATATCTCCGCATTCGTGGCACAGCTTGGTTTAATGGCCAAGTCATGAATCAGTGGGTGAACCTGCTCCTGAAGTTTACTCAACTTTGCTTCCAAAAACCCCATTCTGTCCTCCAACCTGCTTCTACTGCTTCCTGAATCTGCTGATCTACACTTTGCACAGTGATAACAGACTGCAGGGTGGCTATCGCTATTCAGCAATTCAATACTGGCCTGGGTTAAGGTCGCATCACAAGCAGCATGCACACGTAGTTTACATAGGCGACACATGACTGAAAGTACTTTTGGACTCACGGCTTGGCGACAAGCTGCACATAGGTCACGCTGGGTGGACATGTCGGCTGCATGCGTCATCGCTACTGGCGCTAGTGGAGGGGCAAGTTTCACGGCGCGGTTGGATGATCTGGTGGTACGACCGCACGGCTTAGCAGGCTTGGTGAGGACGCTCGCTCTATCGATCGAGTGTGGCGGGATTGGTGAGACGCTGGACATTTGAAGCTGATGTGATGGACGAACGTGTTAACAAGCAGTAACTCCAGTACTGATGGATGCACAACTGAATGCTTTGCACCACTAGACGCAAAAAATGAAGGGCTATCCACTGATAGCAAAATCGACAGAATTTCTTCAAAAACACAAAATTTTGTCCGCGGCTGAAGTTCCGTGCGCCGTGCTTCAAAATGCTAAGTTGAGAACCCGTCACAGTATGAACGCGAAATTCGTATATTCCGATAGGGCACGACGAGAGGAACACAAAAATATCCAAATTGTCTAGGTCCGATGAGATAACACAAAGTTATGAACAAAAGTGTCAGAGCACTGAAATGTGCAACCGTTTGTGCACGCTCACTCACGCTTGACCTCGGTCTCCGGCAAACATTTTGCCGAGTTTTCACAGTTGCGACCGTACCATTCGCTATTTTGGAAATCGAGTTTCTTCAGCATTTTGACCTCGCGGTCGATACGCGAAGACGGGAAATGGTCGAATCCCGTACAAAAATTAGCATCAACGACACGCGGGCATACTCAGAGGCCGGCAGTCCTCTTATCCTTCAGCCCCACGCATCTTTGTTTTCAGATTTCTCACAGCTCGTTTGATCTGCGAACGATCCCCTTCCAGTCACTTCGACTTGCACTCACCACATCAGAACTAATGGCTCCGGACAAACTTAAAGTAGCTAGGGCGGAGTTCGAACACATGCTTGAAGACGGGATTATCCGTCCTTTAAAATGTCCATGGAACTCTCCACTACGCATGGTCCCGAGGAAATAAGGTTACTGGCGCCATTGTGGCTAGTATCGTGCCCTCAACGAGGTCACTGTCCCTGATAGATACCCCATTCCCCACATACAGGATCTGACAGCTTGCCTTTCTGGCAAGACCGTATTCAGTGAGATTGATCTGGTTCGTGCCTACCACCAGATCCCGGTAGAGGAGACGGATATCCCCAAAACTGCTGTCATCACGCCTTTTAGTCTATTCGAATTTCTTCGAATGCCATTTGGCCTTAGTCATGCTGCACAAACATTCCAGCGTTTCATTCATGAAATTTATCAAAGATTGGGTTTCGTTTACCTCTACTTATATGATATATATTACTGGCTAGTTTCTCCGACGAACATCTGCAGCACCTTCATTCCTTGTTCGCCAGGTTATCCCAGCACGGAATAACCATCAACTCAGTCAATTACGACCTCGGAAAAGGGAGCATAGAATTTTTGGGTCACATTATTTCCGCTTCCGGTATTCAGGTTCTGCCAGCAAAGGTAGTTGCTGTCAATGATTTTCCTAAGCTGCCAGCTTTTTGGCAGATTCGTCGTTTTACCGGCCTGGTTAATTACTACCGGCGTTTTATCCCTCATTGTGCGCAAATTCTGCAACTTTTCACGAAATTACTCCGAGGCAGTACACGTAAATTTGATTTCACGAATGCAGCAGCCCCAGCTTCTGTAGAGCTTGAAAAAGCTATAGCCAATTTTGCGCTTCTGACCCACCCAGACCCCCAGATCCTACTTTCTCTTTTCACTCATGCCTCGAGTGTAGCTGTCGGTGCCGTATTGCAACAGTTTGTCGACGACAAGTGGCAACCCTTAGGCTTCTTCTCCAAACGCTTGTTACCGGCCGAATCCCGGTACAGCACGCTTGGAAGAGAATTACTTGACATTTGCCTGGGTGTACGTCATTTCCGTCATCCATTGTAAGGTCGCCTCCTCACTGCGTTCACTGATCACAAGGCTTTGGTGTATGCACTGAGATCTTCATCAGACAGGTACTCCCCCAGGAAGATCAGACACTTGTACTATGTTTCGCATTTTACCTGCGACATACAGCATGTTTCAGGTGCTCTCAACCCTGTCGCCGACGCACTTTCACGCGTCCACGTCACCCTAGTCACACCTGCTTCAGTCGACCTCAGTGACCTAGCTGCAGCTCAGGCGCGAGAGCCTGATTTTTAAGCTTACTTGCAGCACTACTCCTTGAAGCTGCGCAAAATTCCGCTGCCTAATACAGATGGAACCATTCTTTGCGATATGACTACAGGTATTCCAAGACCTGTGATGCCACTAGCATACAGACGTGCTATCTTCAACCAGCTTCATAATCTCTCGCACCCTGATATTCGAGCTACAGTTAAGCTAGTAACGGATCGATTTGTTTGGCCTAAAGTCAGCTCAGACGTTCGTATTTGGGCAAGCGCTTGCCTCCAATGCCAACGTTCCAAGGTGCATAAGCACACACGAAGCCCAATTTCCTCATTCGGTCTTCCAGATACCAGGTTTTCCCACGTTCACTTAGATTTATTTGGACCTTTGCCATCTTCACGCGGCTACGTCTACATCTTAACCTGTTCCGACTAATTTTCAAGATGGCCGGATGCCATCCCACTTAGAATTTGCCCCTCCGAGGCTGTCGTGAACGCCTTCTCGGAACGTTGGGTGGACAATTACGGATGCCCTACAACCGTTACGATGGACCGCGGTTCGCATTTCGAATGCTTAACATTCGAAGTTATGACCAACTTTCTTGGATGCGGGCACATTCGCACCACGGCATGCCATCCGTCCTCGAATGGTTTAGTGGAACGTTTCCATAGGCAACTTGAAGCTCCACTTTGTGCCACCACTAGTCAGGTATGGAGCGAAGTACTCCCTTTAGTACTTTTAGGTAACAGAAACACACAGAAGGCTGACCTCCAAAGCACACCAGCAGAACTTGTTTATGGCTGTACGTTGCGTTTGTCCGATGAATTTGTTCCACCTCCTCCTTCAACTTCTTCCCTTCCTTCGAACTTTGTTTCGACACTGTTGCAACACCTGCGGCAAATTCAGCACACACACCCCTCGTGAACAGAACAGGCCAGTGCACATGCGCAAGGATTTGGTCACTTGTTCACATGTACTCTGTGATACTCGGAATTAAGGACTTCCAATAGCCCTAGGAATCGTACTTGAATTGAAACCTCCCACGCAAGTAACAAGGAGAATACCTGTTGCTGGTAGCAGTAAGCAGTTGTTATTCATGAAGTGAGACGCCGAATTTATTGATGTGCAACAATGTTAGAGAAATCACATTCTATCATTGGCTTATCTCATTAGCACATGCAACATCGCAAACTGTATGTTAATTGGTGGAATACGGAACAGATGAATTAGCGAACAACGGGAGGCACAACACTAAGACCGTTCGTCCATTCCTGATGTTGTATCTTCAACGCGATACTTGGATTGGCCGTTTGTCAGATCTTCTGTTGTGTCGGGTTTGGATAATCGGTGAATCGAGATTTTCACCACATACTCGTCAGTTGCGACGACGTACGTAAGCTGATGCAGCCACCTTACTCGGGCCCCTTCAATGTGCTTCGACGAACACCCAAGCACTTCACAATCGGTCGTAATTGTCGTCGTGACACCTTTTCCATCGATCACCTTGAAGTCGGTTATTTAGATGACGATATCACCCTAGTCTTTCCGCAGCCATCTGTGGCAGCGCCCGTACCTACCCCGCCCCCTTCACCGGTCGCCCCCACGCCACCTGCACAGCACCAAACGCGATCAGGTCGTCACGTCCACTTCCCAGTGCGTTTTGTAAACATTGTTTGTTATGCATAGTTGTTTCTTTTTTCTTCTTCAGTAACATTCTCATTTTAGAGATAAAAAACCGCAAAACAGAAAACGACAAAAAACATTTTGTAAATCAATACGTTAAGTGCAACAAACCCTAAAAGGTTACATGGTGAGCCTGTATATAACTTTTGCTTGCCATATACCTATTTCCTTTCTGTGTTACAGGTGACGCTCAGGGCACTGTAGGGGAAGAGCACACTTCCGTCTGTCGTCACACCAGTTGGGAAAGCCTGCCTCCCATCTTTCTCTCCTTGAGTTTTGGTGGGGTGGGTAGTCCGCTCCGACAGCACCACCTTAGGGAAACATGAAAAATTCCGGATATTTTACGCAAACCGATCCCTCTTCACTATTATCAACCCTGTTCATCGTGGCATATGCAGCTGTTCTTGAATACGCTAGACCCCACTCAGCCCATGGTAACCTAAATGGCACTAGCTGTATTTTCTTTTGCTTTTATCGAAAGCTTTCAAACGTGAAGCCTTCTAGAGGGACTTCTGTAGAGACACGCTTGGTTTGCCACGTATTCCAACTACTTTGTTATTCATTTTGACTGTTGACACTACTGACATTGTTTGGTTGCATGTCTGTATTTTCTCGTTTGTTCGACCGTTCAAGGTCACAATTACACTTGCACTTTCCGGTCGCTAACTACTGGCCTGACGCGCTTTGCTTCTGTTGTTTCGCTGGCGGCTTACTCATCCGGTCTCCTTGCAATAAACGTCGTTGTCCCGTAATCAGTCTTTCTAGTTTAATTATTGTGTAGAGTACGCACAATTCTAGACGGTCACGTTCCAGTCCTCTACAAGGCAAAGAAGGATACTACGTAACCCAAGTAATTCAATGCGTAAAGAATTTGTAAGTCACTGGATAACGAATAACAGTAGTCGTATGACATTTTTGATGCGCACGGCACCTGCAAGACAGAAATATGGATAGAAAATGACAACGAGAAAATTCGAACAATATCTCGAGTTACCCGGCTGGAGGTCACAACAACAGTTTCTTAAGAGGAGTCGTCAAAATTCGTCAGAATTATCACGCTGCTTGTAGGTTGCCGTCGTGTAGTTATAACAAACATTCCAGACCTACAGGCGAAAGCGGGCTTGCGGCAGCAGACTTTTTATTGATCACAGCGTTAACGCAACGGCCTATTGACTAGAACAGCTCTAACTACGAGTATTCAGGCCAATACGTCAGAGTAGCGATCGGCGCGACATATATCTGAACTCATCAACTCCACGGTTCTAGTAATCACTGAAACACGTCACTCATACAAAAATGTCCGGAACCTCAATGAAACGAAAGCTACATCAAAGTTAGGTAAAGTTGCACAGGCATTGTCGCTACGAATATATAAAATATGCCGCTTTTTACTTTGTCCTGCAAGAAAGTGCTCGCACTGATCTCAATGGCAGGTCCTTAGTAGCACACTCCGATGGAATTAGTGTGATCTGAAGTTTTAGTAGATTAGTACCAATGATCTTTGCGAGTCAGATACAAAAAACCTCATATGCCATAACACCGGACACCACCTAGTGTTTAAATGGGCCATTATTGATGAATCACTCCCGTACGTTGAGTCAGCATGGCGGTGAAGGATATGAGCACCTTCAAACAGATATCAGAAGTGACATACCAAAATTCTCGAAAGTATGTGGAAGACTTGCGCAGACTTCAACGGTAAACTTGCACAAGCTTCTTCATTCACACATCGCGCACAGCTGTAAGTGCTGTGAAACGTAGAGGAATAGAACTTGAAGTGGGATCACCTTCGACGTCCCCAAAATCGTAAACTCCGTGCGACATGAGAGGTGTCTTGTCAGTACCACCGCCCCGGTTCACATTGCCGTGTGAATGTAAGTTTACTACAAACCACTGACATCAAGGTTAGGGTGTTGGCGTAGTTGTCGCAGTTTCAATGTAGCTGTGTAATAAATCCGCACTATCTCTATTACTGTGGGCTACATTCACTTAGATAACAATGTTTCAGCTATTACCGTCGGGAACGCCGTTTAACCAGTCTGGCGCTTGTTTGGATTCTGTAGGTTGACTGGAATTTCCGTCGACATTCGTCATATCTGATGGCTGCCGCGCGGTTGCGTTCAAGATACTCTCACGTCCAACTCCCTTGCGCCCTAATTGTTGTGTTGAAGTCCTTCTGTGAACAACGTGTAAATCAATATATAAAGTCTATTCGCAGATTCACAGTCTACTCGTTGCGACTTACGATTCGTGTTAGCATAAGGCTGGGGAAACCTTCGGCGTACGAAATTAGGAACTGGCCCCACGATAAACTGTCCGAATGAAGTGCGGTGTACAAATGCGTACACAGTACACGGGGAGCAAGGCACTCCAAATCGTGATGTTTATTTTTTCATTTGATATGATAAATCCTACTTTTGCAGACTACAGATGTCAAGCATCCTGGCCACCCATTATCGCACCGATGGATATCAAATCGATAAGGGAAAACTTGTTCACTCACAAGACTTTCAGGTTGGTAACCTCAAAATACATCCCAGGAATAGACGTTTGACCGTTGATGAGGAACTGCATATGTGTGAGATGGTGAGTCACTTTACGAGTGCTCGTGAAGTGAAGATGTATGTGAGCAGGAAGTACGGGATTAGATTGCGTTAACACCATTTAGGTAATCTAAGCATGGGTCACAATAATTCAGATGATCGCAACGTAAGTGCGGAGTTGCGATATTTTCCGAACGTGGAGAGCAGTTGTAGGTTTCCACTGCACGAGAAAGCTGTACGGTTCGTCATGTTTTTACCGAAAGGTGCTTTCCAAGTGTGTCCAAGGTATGGAGATGTTATTCTAGGAGATTCCACCCATCTGTTGAATTATGGCGACTTCACACTACGGCATGCTTTGTTGGTAGACCTAGCTGGAGTGGGTGTAACGTTCTTTCACGCACTTATGCCAAACGAAACTACTGTCAGTTTTATAATAGATTTGGGATATCTGCTTAAAATGTTGTCTTGTATGTTCGCTGTTTCAACCTTCATTGTTGATCGTTCAGCAGCACGGATGGGGGCAATATATGACATTTTCCTACATTTAACCATCGTACTCTGCCTGTTACATTCAGTGCATAATGTACCTCAGCGTTACGGTTAGTTGGTAGACTTGAGCGGTTATCAGAAGAACCGTATATACCAGTGGATCCGCAATGCGGTCTTCACTGGAAACAGAGGTCATTTGAATAGTTTGCTACAGGCTGTGAAGTCTGTCAGTAAGTAAGCCCATCAGTATGTTGCGAACAATTGGCAGCCTTGTAAAAGGGGTTGAGTTTCACATAAACCGGAGGCCACGGTGTTGTTTGGCAATCTTACCACCAACCGTATTGAGAACGTAAAAAAGCACACAAAAAGTGCCGTATCGGAACGCTCTAGTGTGTATACATTTTCCCAGCACATTGTGCAGCGTTGCAATAGTGTGTTTGAGGAAAGTCAACGTAGGTTTAACACTGAGCGCATTAGATTATTTGAGCCGCCTCTATGCCTGGAATGTCTGCCGGTGATTCTGAAACTAGTAGGATATGAAAGAAACATCGCTTTCCAGCACCATGTGAAATAACCCACGGCTCTATTCAGGGCCACCCACGAAATGGTTTCACGGGCTACGCTCATATTTCCATTCTGTGTTAGTCAAGTGAGGTTCACCGAGTCTTCTTTCATTGGTTCATCTGTGGCATACCAGACAGCTAGTTGCTGCGTCTATTTTCAAACCGATTTGCTGTAGTATGTATAGTTATAAAAATAAACACATGTGGGTATATATAAAATCATACATATGTGGATACATATGTACACACACGTATACTCGTACGCACACATGTTTCCACATATATATAGATATATATATGTTCACTGATGAATAAATATCCATGAAGCTGATATGTACACAAGTGAACGGATATATATGTATATATATATAGATATAGGTATATAAACGTATACATACATAGATTTTTACGTCTGTAATTTTATATTTATAATTATATAAAAATAAACATGAATATATACATATATGAACATATATAAATCCGTAGACCTACGTACAAACCAGGTGAGTCAACAAAAATATATCCGTAAAAAAGTGTGCAAATGTGCAAACAAGTGTACGAACTGACACGGAGATATGATCAGAACCACATTGGCCCAGAAGACGTAGCGAAAAAGGCAATCATTGCCCCATTTGGACTGTGCGAATTTGACCGCACGTTACGAAGTGCAGCTCAGACCTTTCGTGGATCGAGTCTTCCGTGGTCTCCACTCTGTGTTGGTCTTTATCGACGAGATTCTCATAGCGATCATAGATGCACATCAGCACATGTGCAGTTTTTAAACGTTCTGATGAATATGGCATAACCCTGAAACCGGAAACGTATGTTTTGGAGTGTGCTTCACAGATTTATGAAGCACCAAATCACCTATGACGGCACTTAGCCTCTACCAGAGGAAATCACTACCCACAAGGACCACCACAATCTCAGGAAAGCCTCATTCGGCTATTAGATGTTGTTAGTTGTTACCGTCTTCTTCTCCGGCACTGTTCGCAGTTGTTGAAATATCTCACAGAATTGTTGTAACACAACCCGAGCATTTTTCTCTTCAACCTCCAGTCAACACTACACTTCTTGCCTCCAAAGACGTGTTATTGCAAGTGACGACCTTGACACGCACGCATGTGGAGGAATGTTTGGCCCTAGTTTTGCGGAATGATGTATCACAGTCAGATGTCGGCGTGATTGCGAAGCAAAGCTTGAACACTCAAGTCAAGACTCCATCGTTTTTCTCTCGCAAGCTTCAACAGGCGCGAACGCGCTTGAGTACATTCGGCCACAAGTTGCTGCCTATCGTTCTAGCCGTTAAACAATTACGTCGTGTTGAAAGGCGCGCGTTTTAACGTTCTGACAGATTTCAAACCACTTATCTTTTGTCTCGTTGCTGATCACGTCCCCTATTCTACGAGAGAAATTCAATATTCCGTTTAGATCTCTCGGTTAACAACAGACATACAGTATATAGTGGGGATAAGCGCCGTCGCCGACGCCTTATTTAGTTATCCCAAGTGAGCTACACCGAACTGACACTAATTTCAAGGAGTCAGCACGAAAACAAGACATCTCTGCGTTGCAGCGGGATTACACTTCTTCGTTCAGACTTCGATAGTTGCCTCTAGCCAACAGCGAAAGCACAACCATAATTGATGCCACAACGGTCAGCTCTTGTCTATTAGTACCAATAAACTTCAGGCGCTCTGTTTAAACTATCCCCACCGCGCGCCTCATTCCAGTATTCGTGCCACTGTTTAGCTTATCTCATATTAACCTGTGTGGCCGAACGTACATGGGGACCTACGAGAATGGGTATGGACCGGCCTTGATCTTCAGCGCATAAATATCCACCGGCATGTCATCACGGCTCCGGCAAATTCGTTAACCCTGATGCAACTTGACTCGTGCTTTTGACAAGGCCTAAGTGTGCAGTTTGCGTTTACGGTGGTGGTAACTCCGTCCAATAGACATGAATTGAAATGGTGCAACTGGGAATCACTGTCATTATCAGAGGAATAACGATCGTAATGGTGGGAACTGGCCAACAGATGAGTGAGCATCAACTTGCATACAGTTAGCAAGCTATACTCAACCACGTTTCATAAGTGATAGGCAAAACAGTACGCACGTTGTCGATGGCAGAGTGGGACGTGGTATCCACGTTCACGTCATGCAACATGGACAGCGGGTAGAAATAAACACGTGACAAAGTCAGGCGCAATGGTATTTATGACTCATCTTTCGCCAGCCGACCTATGCCTGAAAAACCGGAAGGAAAACAGACTAAACATATGGTTCATATGAATAACTAACTCAAACGTGGTGGCATGGCTAACATTGGGAATCAATCTGACGTTCAGTGTGAAATGGGGTGCAAACACAATGTGTCTGATAATTACAAAGTCGCCTATACTCCCGAATCCACGCAAAACTGGACGTTTTTGCATGATGGGGTTAGGTAATCCGTTGTAAAAATCCCGGCGAGAGCGTTTCCGGAACGCCAAATCGATCAAGAAGGCCCAAACGCTGCATTTGTTGGATAAAGGAGCGTTTTTCCTAACGAAAGAGAGGATATGGGCAATTTTCAGACATTGCTGATTTTTATTTATTACGATATAACTGATACACTCGAAAGAATCTCTATACCTCTGGAAAACGCATTTTATAACTTCTTAGAAAGCTTGAAAAATCTGTTTTCGCTCCCAAACGCCAGTTTCCAACCCGTTTCGACCTTGAACCACCATGCCAATGAACTACGCAATTGCAAATGCCTCTCCCTAACACGAATACCGGAACAGTTAGGCGAGTGTTCATGGGCGGAGGGAACTCAGTCAATGGTGTCTCAACGACCGTAACAATTGATACAGACGCTTAACCTCAATCAGCGCCAATCGCAGACTTTAATCGGTTACACGGAGTCAACCACATTAAACCCACTGAATATCGCCAGGCAGCGAGTAGTTTGGTATAACGCTTCCATCGTCAACTGGAGGCCGCTTTGAAAACTCAAACAAGCCCTTATTCTTGGACTAATCATTCACCTTGTGTCATTCTGGTAATCCGATCCACCGTCAAAGTAGGCACTGTTCACGCGGAAGCGAAATCAGTTTACCGCACGACACTCCTCGCACTTGTTGAACTGCTTCAAAAGCCCAACGTCGGTCAAACCAATGTTCAAGCTACGGTCTCCGTGTAATAACCGATTTCCACCATGGCGGAAACCAAGCTTACAAGGTCAAACACCAAACAGGAGCAAAAGCACTCCAATCAGAACCTTTGTGATTTCGTCTTCATTTGTGTCCACGTCACTGAAGCCCCCGTCCAAAAACAATATTCCGCACTATTCGGTTTCACTAAGCGATTCCCCAAACTATTTGTGACCGATCACAATAGATCCCACGATTGGTGAGTATTGACAAGATTCAAGTTACTCACGTTATACTCCACCTAGACCTCTTACCGCTTTTGAGATCAATCTCACTCCTAGTGACTAGCAGTTTACGCAGGTCATGTGTCACAGACGGTATGTACCACCCCATCCCAACCCGAAAGTCCCTGCTGAACTTCTCCACACCCGTTTAGCAGTTTCAAAGAGTGAACTGTTTAACATTTCCTCATTCTACTCAGCATTTCCATCATTTGAACGCCTTAGTGGGTTCTGTAGGGTACTTTATGTACTTGGGTATCTTGCTTTATCTTTACACAAAACCTACATCAGTTGTCTTTTAGCAAAGTGTACACAACCTGATCGAATTGCTTCGACCTTACAGCACGATTCCTGTGCGCACGTCTCGATTCCTCAGAGTACAAGGAAACAGAAACTCTGTCAAACGCTTTGAAATGAGAGCTGTGTACTTTTCATCTCTGCTTCTTACTTTGACAGATGATGACATCCCCAGCAGAATACCAAGGTTTGATGAAAACATCCCCGACATAATGAACAGGCCTTCGTGTTTTGATCAGAGAGTTGTACACGCAATTGTTACGTGAGTTATGGCGCAATATACGCGCTGGTCATCGTCCGCATCATTCTGACATCCCGTTGGTTGAGCGTGTTGCATGTGGTGTGTAAATCCCCCTTGGGTTTGGACCACTCATTGCTGTGCTTTGTCCGCTGCAGCCGTTGAGTGTCCCCGCTAGAGAAAGTCAACTCTCGACGGCAAAAGTACAACACTCAGTGTCGCCGGCAAGATATCGAGCAGAGACTATCTCAGCCCTCCCTACATGAAAGGCATATGCACGCAACCAGTGACTGTGGGTGATCGTGGAGAGTTCCGGCCATCACTCTGACAGCCACCCGTTTCCACTCTGATGACGACTTCGAAAGTCGGGAATTCGTTGTTGCCATCTATTTGCCTGGTGCTCTTGAGAAAACCAGCAGGTCCTACATTTTATACTTATTCATCGAGAATGCAGCGAAAATACTCCGCACGACAAGCCTCCGCCACTCAGCCCCGGCACGTGACATTTGAGAACCGCTACTTAGAAAAATGAAACTTTCCGCGGTCTATCGGGAAAAATTCTTCAGTCGATGCCAGAGACCGGAGGACTCGGTTGGCAGAGAGAGATCTTTAGGAGCTTGCTTTAAAGGACTTCGAACATCTGACCCCTGTCGGTTACAGATGGATCACCTGCGAAAGGTTCTTCGCCTATACAACTGGAGCCTGCGAAACGAATTCATTCTAAAGTCATCAGGGAATCCGTCTGTTGCTATAATAAAGGTGAGGGGTTGTAAGGCCCTCAAGCACTTGGACAATAAGCGAGCTGCCGAGCGGCCAGCTTGCTTAGATTAGAGTCAAAACCCCTCAAGTCCAGAAACGATTCCCCTGACCAAACCGACCAACTTTCTCGACCGGTGAGGAGTGTCGGTATTACAAACGGTTAAGCAAACGCACACAACACAGTGGTCGTGACTCGCTGACCAGTCCCAGATCGCTGAAGAATGACTCTCTGACTGCTTCGTATGAAGTGCTATCTTTTGTTACCCCACCAGAATGTATTGCTAACAGGAACCCTTATCCGCTAGTGATAGTGTTAATAAAGAGTCGGTTCCGTTTCCAGTCGATCCTGAGGCCTCGGACTCCGTGATACGTAAGCAACTGGAAACCAGGCAAACGAAGGACCGGACGGCTCCGGAAAATCCGCGGGATTTCATTCCAAGAGTTGATTTCCTAGGCTGCTTCAAGGCGTGTTGAATTTAATGGGTATTCAAATGGCCAGTGTGCCTTGCTTCGTGGATCTGCAGTGGAGCCGACCGGCTGAAGTTTGTTCGGCCGTTGGTTCGAAAACAAAAGCGCCCTTTTGACTTGAAGTATTAAATCCACCTCCTTCCCGACAATAACTCATTAGCGTCATCAACACGGCTGGTTCATGTTCTCTAATTTAGGGAATTTTTGCTGAACGATGACGCACCTGGCCGTGCCAGCGTAGCTCAACATGAAATTGACACGTCAAACAACCGGCTGATAAGACGAGCGTCACGGAATTTCTGGAAAGCGCACGCTTCGTCCGTCTGTTTCACCATGGTTATAAACAATTGTCGCTGTAAAAAAAGCCGGAAACCTGAGGCTGTGTGTTGACTACCGGAAACTGAACGAGGTTACGGCTCGGGACTCGCTTCTCATACTACACATCGAAGCTACGTTAGACGGCCTCCACGGTGCCTGGTGGATTTCGACATTAAAGTTAGCCTCGGTTTACTGGCAAGTGAAAGTAAGGCCTTCAGATCGAGAAAAGACCGCGTTGTCAGACCGTCAGGCGTCTACCAGTAGAAGATGATGTTATTCGGCCCGGAAAACGCACCAGCAACGTTCCAACGTTTGGTGCACAAGACGTTACAATGGCGAGTATCTAACCAGTGTCCGAGCCACCTCGATCATATTATGGTGTATGGTTGAACCGTGGCTAAACACAGTAAACTCCTCTGCGACGTACTGGAACGGCCGCGGTTGGTTTGTCTAAAATTGAAGGGATCGCGGCGTCATTTTCTACAACGAAAGCTCACTTCCTAAGGCCGCGTTATAGCGGCCGATGGCGTTGAAGCTTGCCGGACAAAAATAGACAGAGAAGTTGGCTTCGACCACAAACGGCTCAGAACGTTCTCAGCTTGCGTCACATTGAAGGAAGTCTACACAGAGACTTGCGAAGGTTGAAACACTCTTACACCGCTCGTTGAACTTGTGGACATCAGTCCGAACTCTATCCTTCCAGGCCGTGTGGTACAACGCCAAGGTTTCCCAACATCCAAAATCAGTTCCACCACGTGATAATTGTACGGATAACATCCCGGTGTCTTCACTTTTGACCACCGGGAGTTCGGTCACCTAATTTCATTCGTCCACATAGTAGCTGCTTCAAACTACAGCCATCGCCTGTTCGGCGGATGCGACCTAGCCAACGCGTTAGATTCAGCATCAACAGGGCCTTCATTCCAATCACGTCCGCTTACTGTGGCACTCCACCGAATACCCAAGATGCACCCCATACATTGCATATGAAAGCGGCTCAGGTAGCGCACGTTCCATTGATACATTGTCCAAGCCTCACTGCCGCACAGCAGTATAGACAGTGCTGTTGAGCGGCAGACGCACAGCTTGGTGGTCGTCCTCAGGCGGTGGTTCTGACAGACGCGTCCTTCAAGACGGCCGAAAGAAACACCGGCCTTTGTCACAGGACATCTGATCTCGCGGTCCACGGACAGTTCTCGGCAAGTTGCAAACCAAGTAGCAAAAGAGCGCGCAGCTACCGACAACGTCTCCACTCACGCAAATTTGGACTAGAGATCCAGAAAAACCACCTCCACCCAGAGAAGGTTGAGAAAAAATAAAGGTCTTACGTGTGCTAATATCCAGTGCAAACTTGAATGTCGCGGACGCGAACGCCGTCGTCAGACGTTATGGTTCTTTTTCACTGTATTCGAATAGGGCGCTGTGATCTGCAAACGGGGCACCGAGAGTTTGGACAACCGAACTAACCAAGCACCCTCTGCAACGGCTTGCAGCTCACGGGCTGAAATGTCTTGCTGAAGTCCAAAAAGGGGGCATACGGCGCTGGTTCTTCTCCCGGGACTCCTCCTGAGGCTGTCTAACAGCAATCAACAGGTGGATCGTACTCCGATTCGCTCGAAATTCACACTGCTCCTCAGAAACATCAATCTCAAAGACTTCCGTATTCAGCAGGTTCGGGAGGATTCCGGCAAACACCTTGCGTGCCCCGATAGCATTGCTCGCTACCCCTCATCTCGCACAAAAGATATTATCGGGGCATTATTGGAATGTTGTAGTAATGATTCCTGATTCCAAATGTAGCACAGCGCGTTCCGGCGTTGGCTTGCCGTTTTTCAGGATCTCAACCTGCAGTCCTACCCCGTATGCAACGTTCACGTCGCACAGTTGATCAATCGCTCCTTGCAACTCTAGCTACTCCAGGGCAGGAGCAAGTGGAGGTTTGTTGGAAATGATCCAACAGTATACTACTCAATCAGTATTCACCACCGAAAACCGATTGACAATGAAGAGCGGAATCAGCGCGTTGACCCCCGTGTATTAGTAGCAACCATGGAAGATTGAGTGTACGGGGAAACACGTGAAGCTAGTGAAGCACGGAGAGAGTTGTGATTCTAGCCCTGAGACGGATGTTACGTGGTGGACAGTCTGACTAAAACTAAAGTAGGTGAGAAACCAAAATCATTAAAAATGTATAGATGAATACGACTATCAAAATATTGTTTATTATAGTCGCTACATACCCCTCCGCCAGAAGGCTAATAGGTATTACACAGACCTTCGCTGTTGTAGAGAGGGAGGAAAACTCGCATCATTTCTTTTTGATTGATCACAGTTACAGGGTGTTATACACAAGGAATGATCACAAGTGACAGGGAATGTGAAAGTTCGGGGGTGGGAGGATTGGTCGAAAATAGTTGCTGCACCGTTATGATTCGTTTATTTATAGTACTTATTCTTAGTTGCGTTTGTTGTCTATCGCAGTGGGCTGCTCAACCCTGAGAACTCTTGGAAGAAGTGGGAGGTAGGTTTTCCATTGCTGTACGATAGGTAAATGGGAGTTGTCTCTCCGCGCACCAAGTTCGGATCGTCTGGAAGGGAGAGAAAACATGGTGAATTACCCGCAGGACAGGCAGAAGAAGATGACTCACCATGACAACGTATCAGGTGGATTAAATAATTTCACAAGCGACGTTTCACAGACACTGCAGCCTCGAGTGTCACTGGCTTTGGTTTCCTCTTCTTTTTTGTCGTCCTGCCCAAGGTTGGTAGACTCAGAAAGAAAAAGATCAGCAGGCGAATAAACCTGGTTCAGAACGAAGCCGTTTTGTTTTTGGACCTGATAACGCATCCGACAACCCAGAAAACACAAGGGTCGAAACAGTTCGTCGGTATATTTTTCGCGTGCAGAAATGCTCAAAAGTTCATGAATGAGTAGATAGATAGTTAGGGTTCAAATGGGGAATATTTTGTATCAAAAATAATGTCGCTATGTCCAGAAATACCATGGGTCAGAAGACCAGGTGGACCAAAACGATGGGTACGAATGTCCCCATGTTATGTTGACAAACGTCGTTTCCAAAAACAGGAAGTGGTACCACACTCCGCAAAACGTACGGGCTCACGCAGCTCCCTACCAAGACGATTGTGCCTAGAGTTGGAGGAGCAAGCGTTGCAGTTGCGGGGGGATATTGACAACTGTATGGGGTTCCGGAGGCGGGACGCTTTCCGCTGCCACCGAGGGTTTTGGGCGAGGAACGCCACTTGTCGATGCAGGCGTGGCTGTTGGTTCTTCCACAAGTTCTGGTTTCAGTCCGTAGACAGGAACTACCTCGCGTTTGGTGTTTCGGTTCGGGGTTAGGGTTTCCGCGTCTCTTGCGGGGACACGATAGGGGCCGGTGTGTGGGGGTTGCATTGGTCGCCGCCGTACTAGAATGGCATGAGTACAAGAGGACAGCTCAGCGCGCACGTGCACGGCTGACGAGTGCTCTCTAGATTGCACCGGACGCAGCCTTCTTATGTGGTGCTCCGAACGAGCTGTGTGGCTGCCGTAGTCGTACGGTGCTGGAGGTGCACGTGGGATGAGTTCACCCATCAATCTCCGTGTACAACCAAGAACCAGTTCGGCTGCGGTAGCGTTTAGGTCCTCTTTCACCGTGCTTCGCAGTCCTAAAAAAGCTAACGGGAGTGCCTCTTTCCAAGTATGATTGACACGGGCACTAAGAGCAGCTTTTAGCTGGCGATGGAAATGTTCAACCATTCCATTTGCTGCCGGAGAGTAAGATGTAATTCGAATGTGCTTGC
>QNGE01001747.1:0-76223 GCA_008508345.1 Paragonimus westermani
ACATCAACCTCAAAATTGGTGTATCAGACCTCAAAAATTTCAACAGTGGGCCCAGAAAACCGGCTGATTTTCCAAACTCGATGTACCGGTAATAAAATGGCGACTCTCTGGTTCGACGGAGGGCTTAGTACCTTTCGCTTCACACTCAACAACCCAATATTACTTTGCATGCGCTCTTCGAAAAAAGTGACTTCATGTCACATCGCTTATTGCCATCTGAAGTAATTACTGACACCTGACGTACGTGTCCGTCACCACTCAAAAGTACATCGGTGATCACACCATAGGGTCAAACAACCCCCGAATCATTTTTGTGCAAAAGAAATACGTCACCTACCAGAAGATTGCATGTGGACTTCAACCACTTAGATGTAATCTGTAACTGCGGCAGATATTCACACCGCTAACTTATCCAAAACACACAAGATAGGTTCTGCGTTTGTCTCCAGCACTTTGTTTAACGTTCAGGCAGCACCACCTTACTTGGGTTTTTGTCCGTATTCGAGCGCAACAAAACAACTCACTTGGACAAAGTACGCGGGAACTCACTGGATCGCAATAAACCGGCCTGAGGGTTTATCATGAACGATGAATTAAACCACAAACATGTGGGCATTCCGTGACACTGAATTCAACAACAAATGGACTGCTTGCTAGCCATCTAATCTCACACAAAGTGAGGCGTAATCGTATGACCAAAAATATGCATTTCTCAGTATAGTACGGCAGAGAAAGTAGTTTGTTTCCAAAATGGTTAATCAAATGGGTCTCATAAAAACCGGATTTGATACCGTGCCGATTGAATCACTATACAAGAACCTTGAAACTCTCGCTCCGAATGTGGAGACATCCCTGGAACTTGAACATAGAATGTGTCCGCACAACAAACTCGACAGCTAGCCATCGCCCAGTAATGGGGCACAACAAAACGGAATTGGATACGCTCAAACAAACAGTCACTGGTTGAGTTGGAGTAAAACGACCGTTTGCGCGTCGAGTAATGATGGGAAGTGTATGTTACTTGAGGAAACTTATAGAAGGAGTGTGTTTACTTTTGGCATTCAGAAATTTACGGGGCTCTGGCTGAACATCGTTGAGGGAAACGGCAGGAGTAGCTGGTGCAAGAATAAACATGACGGTTGCAGTTCGTTTAAGGGAGATCAAACATAGGATCACTTATCAATACTAATGAAACGATGCTCGACATCTGATGACATTGCAAAAGTCCGCAACAAGTTCAACGGCGTTTCCGCTCCTTCGCTCTCCTTCTCCTGCCTCTGTTGGTTCCTCGATTTTCATCTTATTCACTTGAGAATTTTCATCGGTGCGCTGTATCTCTGTATAACTCCTATGCTTCAGCCGATTGAGCGACTGAGTTCGAACCAATATTACATTGGATCATAAGATTATCTTTTCATTAAACTGCTCAAGTACAGATAACAATAATCTGGCGATTCGAAGGAAGCAACTGATCTCAATATTCTCCCTACCCGGTCTACAAATTCAGACACCAAATATACGTGCGCACACGTTCAAACACAGCGACTGGCACAATAGCGAAACAGTGGAGCGCAAGTGAACCTGGAGTCAGGTACAAACAAGGGCACGGTGTTTAGGGTTAATGATGGATTGACCGCACCAAAACAAGATCCGACAGATGGATAAAATCCAGCTTGAGTAATGTGTCCAAATTCACGTTCCTCGGAATAACAAGCCGTCGGTTAAGTAATTCAGATGACCAAGTTGGTCCGTGCAACGTGAGATTGCAAACTGTCGCCGGGTGTTTCTGGGCACAATGAATAGAGCGACCAGCAAGAATGGAATAAATGGAGATAGACAGTATGGTCACCAACTTCTTATGCTTACGACCATCGCTGCACACTCAACATACGCAACGACTTCAAAACCCACATATCTCCCAGCGGATTTTTCCAGGGCATTCTGACTTTTCATTCTAATTAAAAGGCGGAAAATAACCGAATATGAGCAGTTTCTTTTAGCGGAAGTGTTTTTAAACAACGATCATGGAGACCCAATGTACCTACTTCACTTTACACACATTCTTCATAGTTCTTCTTATTTGGAGATCAGTCAACTTGTCCGTTAGGTTATGCTGTAGGTTTTGGCCTCTATGCATTCGTATGTGATGACAACTAATTGTGCTGCTCACTTCCCTAACGAACTAGCTTCTGGTGAATTTTATCAGCTAGCTTTATTTCTAGAGCGAAACTGCTTGTTAATTGGTTGAACTCTGTGGGGAAACTCTAAATCGTGACGGCTTGAATACCCACTAACAAACAACGCTTTCTCAGCGATCGTCAGGGACAGTATTAAACAATATTAGGAATCCCTATTGGGCTCGGTGTACCGGGATGAAGATTGTCTGCATGTGGCAAATGACACGTTATTAGGCCACTTGTAGGTGAGTCTGTGATAATGGTGACATTGTAATTGTAGTAGTTCCAGAAGGTATAAAAATCTACCTTTTGCTACAGGAAGTAATTTTGTTTCGGTGTTTGAAGACTTGTCAAGTAAGCCCATAAATCACGGTAAGTTAATGGCGAGTTATGCTGATGGAACAGTTGAAATTCGTAATGTGGTTAATAGATAAAGTTGGCAATCAAATGATAATGAACCTACATGGTACACACAGCAACTTATTCTTCATCAACTTGTGTATCCGACAATCCGCAGTCTAGGCGATGGGAGCCGACATAAATACAATTGTTTGTACTAATCACAACATTGAACTGAAAACGAGATGTCGTTTGCAGATCCCTCGGAAAATAGGTGTAACTCTATGTGATGATTTCCGGCCATAATTTTAACGTTAATCGGCGTGACCTGTGTACACTACTTACTGCACACTGCTGTCGAGCAAAACTTGGCTTGGTAGTTCGGCTACATGGAGGTTTTTAAGTTTATGCAGTCAGATGAATGCCACAGTAAATGTATTCTCATATACCTTCCAGCAAACGGGATGATAAGGCAGGAAGAGAAGCAGGCTAATCCGTTGAAATGTTCAGTTTAACTCAAGGACATTTATGGTGAACTGAAGCTCACGTACATTCCATAGCCGCATCGCCACGATTCATGGCTAAGATAAGATCAAAGGCTGGAAAATATTGAAATGCATGTACTGCAAGCACAACATTCTGCAACATTACAACCTGTCTGCGCAGTCTCCGCGCTTCCGGTTCTGTCTCAGTAGAAGTCCATATTCTCCTCTGTCCAGTTTTAGACGTGGGCGCTATGTAACATCGATGTTGTGGTATCACTTACCGTAGACAGTAAAGTTTGTAGTACCATTTAGCATCAATTCCACCCGGATTCGTTTACGTGGATGCGCAACAAAAACTGGTCTCCGGATGTAAACGGATCATCAGTAATTACTTGTTTTGGACATTATCACGTTTTAGGTTTTTCACATTAGGTAAGACACAATTTTAGGGGTGGAACTGAAGCCGTATATTCAGTGAATGCATAATGTACCTGGCGAGAAAGGTTTCAACCGCGAACCGCAGAAGGGCAGTGCAATATGCTAGCACCTTCCGTGCTTTTTGAGTGGAAACCCAGTCGGTCGCCATGGCGCCGACGGCCACTCACGCTGACGAGGTCACCCCAGTGTCCTCAAGACACCGTGATGTGACGTTTTTTCTGGCATCGTTGCTGTTTCCTACAGTTAGACAAAAGGAAAGAGTTCTGTCTGTGATAAGGCCGCCTTAGTCTCCTCAATGGACCGGCGCACTAAAGTTGAGTAGCCCTGAAACTCAGGCTCCCTATCATGGGATCCACATCTTGCAGCTCGACCAACTCCTGATGCAGTATTTGGTAATCGGGGTGGAATGGATTAGTACCAGTGACAGTGACTTTTCGGCAAAACATGCTGCTTATAAACAACTCATACCCTGCAAGCCACGGGCGATAGAGCGCGAAGCTGCGTTAGTTGAAAACAAACTACTGCATGGATAAAAATATTTTCCGAACACAGACGGTATGTAAACGTATGGTAACCAAATGGATCTCCAAAAACTGCATTCGCACACACCACCTGTGATGTTTGCCAAGTGATGTGTACTCTCAGGCTCACTTGGAGCTACTAAATAATATTACATGGAGTGTGTTCACCTTCAACCCGTCCAGTCGTTTGAAGTGCAGCAGGACGGCACGTCTATCGAGAGGTTTCAACCTCAGTTGACTGACGAACGCTGGTAGCCAAGCCAATATGTTCTTCGCGCATGGGTGGAGGCTAACCATGTTTGCACTGCACCTCAAACTCATACAATAGCCACTCACTACGATACCAAATTTCACAGATGACTAGATGATATCCTGGGTGAAGTAGCTTTCTCAGCCGCCCATTTGCATCCTTCAAACGGTTGTTTGTTCTGTTTCCAAAGTGATGAACACTTGACCGTGCATGGATGACCCACTCAGGCCAACTGCACATCAAATAGTTCGTAAATTCCATGTGCGGTCGTCCGCTTATTCCAACATCTCGGCTGAACTTCAAACACAAATGGAAAAAACCGTTCACGTGCTTTTGCAAGCTGTTACCAGTAGCCATGGGATGAAACAAATATCGTATCCTAAATCAGTTTGTCCACTAGATGAATGTAAGGTTGACAACGTTTTTATGTCGTTCTTAACAATACCGAGTGCTTGATAATTCTACTAACGCTTATTCAGACGGTCGGGTTAACGGGCTATCTCCCAAGCCCAAAATGCATCAGAAAAGACCGTCAGAAGCATTGGAATTTGCACGGTAGTGGTCAGTAAAAGTTAAATAAAGTCATTATCTCGCCTTGACTTTAAAGTGACCGGACGTATAAATTACTCCGCAAGGGCGTTATAAGTGGAGCAACTGAACGCGAGTCCACAAATGATCACTAGTCAATGAGAGAAGACCCATTAAGGTAATCGAGTGCAGCTGAGGGTGAAAACTTGCCAAACACTACCACGGAGGAAGTTTCAACAGACCAACAATCGCAGCTATAGAAAAAGAAGAAAACAAACATTTTGTTTGCGATTATTTTACGAAATTTACGATTATTCTTTGGTTGGTGGCATTTGATTCGGACTAGTCTGTCGCAGTGACCGAGGCCAAAAGAGGCTTGCGCTTGGCTACCAAACGGTCGCTTATGCTGCACCACTTGCGGTTTCACTCACACACCACATAATTAGTGTGGACCCGAAGGAATAAGACCGTTGGGTGTGTGAGTGGAACCTTTGTGTCCAGCCGGCCGATGCTGGCTAGCCAAGTGATTGACTAGCATGAAAAATACTCTCTCTCTCTCTCTCGGGGGATAAACAGACAAAGATGTTGCAGTGACAATATCTGAAGTGATAAGGAAGATGTAAAACGTAACACGAGAAACACTTCAGTAAGGGAGTGCACGCTAGCGTATTCTAGGGGAGATAAGGATGAGAAACAGAATTCAGATTGAAACCCGAAAAATGCGCAAACTACTCACCATAAATATACCAGCAAAACGTAAAAATGAATGGGTAGAAGACGGCAGACACCCAAGTTTCTAGAAAGAGAAGCAAATGGCTGCCATACGGCTATGTTTTTGGTCGACGCAATCATTTTCAAAAAGAAAATGGATACACTTATATAAAGTAGCTGGGCATAATGTACTTGCCGTCTCTTCGCCGCCATAGGTAGGTAGTGATCCCGAGCGGCCAGCGCATTCGCGGCCACACGCATCACACCACGCGCTTTCGTTTTCGGCCGAACAACGGCTGCTCGACGAACTCGCAGACGCCCCTCTGAATCGCACTCCTCCAGGCCGTTGGGTTCATCACTGTCTCCCAAACGTATAAAATCAATGTTACAACGCGAATGACTCACCTGGATAAAATCCTGATATCTTTGCCCTTGACCATCAGGAGTTCGTTTACCTGACTTCACTCGTCTATACAGCAGCTGCTTCGAAACACGGTCACCGCTCATTCGTCTGACATGTCCCATTCAAGGAAGCTGATTCAGCACCAGTAGGGTTTCGATCCCATTCACGATCGCTCGCAGCAGTACCTCAGTGTTCGGGGACACGTGTGATATCCGAATGCCCAAGATGCTCCTCAGACGTTGTGTATGAGGGCGGCTGAGGTACCGTACGTTCCGTTGATACAGCACAGCAGTAGAGACGACATCACTGAGCGGTGCACACAGAACTTAGTGGCTAATTTGAGTCCGTAGTTCTTCCAGACACGTCTTTCAAGACGTTCGAAAGCAACAATAGCCTTCGACACACGAGCTCTCATCTCGTGGTCCATGGACAGATCTGTCGACAAATTGCTACTTAAGTAGCAAAGGTTTGCCCAGTTATCAACGACGACTCCAATGACGCGGATATGGAGTGGAGACAGAAACATCGGCTGCACTCGGAGAAGGTTGGAGGGAGAAAGGGGTCTTGCTTGTGTTAATATCCACTCCGAACCCGGATTTGTGTGAATAGCGTGTTGTCAATTGAAAGCAGAAGCATGCTCACCGTTGAGGTGTGTAACCGGGTTGGGGCTCCGGAACGTCGGATAGAGAGCAGGCACCCATCCGCCCGGTACTCCACCCCAACGCTGTCCTCCATAGGGTCCTGAAAAGTTACTGTTACCATGGCAGCCAAATATAAACTAAATTGAGCTGGGGCTAAGATAACCCTGTCTCAATCCAGTGACAATACCAAAATCACCACAAATCGTTCCACACGGTCGCACCCTCACCCGCATGACCTCATGCGACAGTCCGATCATACTGTCCACAGCGGAGTCCAGGATCTTGGTGAAGTCCACGCACGGGGCATGCAGAGGGTGATTTCGTACCCAGCGATTTTCCAGAAGCTGTCTAGCAGCAGACGCCAGGTCGGTCACACTATGACTTGCCCGGAATCCGTATTGATCCTCAAGAACCTTTACGTTCAATGATTCTTTATTCAGACGGTACGGGAGGATTCTGGTAAGCATATTTCCTGTAGAGCTCAGAAGACTGATGTCCCTGTAGCTGTCGGCGCAATGCTTGCTACCCCCACCTTTGAACAAGGGTACGATTAGGGCACCCTTGAAATCTTACGGCATCACCCCATGCTCTCAAATGAAGTGAACCAGCTATAGCAAAACACGTTGTAGCGCCGGTCCGCCATTCTTTAGGATCTCATCCGGCAGTCCATCCTCGATTAAAGCCTCATCGTTGCGCATTTGACTAATCGCTCTCTGCATCTCCAGCAAATCCGGCCGAAAGCTAGTAAAGGTATGATGGCCTCATGAGGTAGGCTACTCACAGTCACCCAATCACCGGTAGCAGGACGAGTTGCTAGGCTACCAAAGTGTTTGCGCTACGTTTTCACAATATTCCTTCGCAAGTTACAAGAGCAGCAGACGCCCACGTCTATCAGTGCTTTGGTAGACTGGATGGAGGAACCAAAGATCGCCCTAAGCGGATCGTAGAAATCTTTGTGTTATCGATGACTTGGGTAGCCCTACATCCGTTCATCCTGCTCCCTTCACCAGTTGACCTTAATTCCGCGAGAACGCTCAGCCTTCTTTGCTTCACTGTCTGGGTGGTGGTGGCAGACGAAGCATTCTTCTTTTGTGCCAAGCTGTAGATAACCACGTTGTTTTCGTCGACCCAGTCCGGGCTTTTCATATTCTCAACATCGGTCGTCCCGATGGCTGCCGCCGTGATCTGATGTCTGAGTTGTCGTCGCATACCCTCGATGGCATTGGGTATGGGAGCGTCTTGCATGCAAGCAGAAACTGCTCGCTGAAAGGCATTCCTCATCCTGCAGTTCTCCAATCGTTTGACATTCGACTTTTGCCGTTGTCAAGATCTACGACGAAAAGACTTGCGTACATGGACAAAACATTTCATCCCGCCCAGACTACGATCCCTGCTACATTCGGCAGCACCCATCACCCACGTGATAGGCACTTCACGCATGTCGCGCAACCGCACAATCACGTAGAAGATTGTGACCTTATACGTGAACCTTCGGACGCGTGGTTTGTATGCCGAACCAGTCCTTTTTTAGTGCACCCCCGATATTTCATCAACCGCCACTTGGTCTCCCTCTCCAAGTCCCACTCTACCATCCCTCCCTAATGGCACTTTTTCAGCACTTCCTGTCATGGAGCCAAACTTTTACGACATCCACTCGAATATATATTCTTTAGCTCAGGCCTCTTCAGTTGGTATTTCGCAACTCACTGCCCCATCTGTCGTGAAGTTCTTCAGCAGTTTATCTGCTCTATCTGAGGAAAAGATTTTTTAAGTTTATTACTAATGAACTCAAGATCGCTTCTTAGTAAGATGCATATTTTCAAACCTTTTGTCGTTTTATCGGACCCCCATATCATTCTTGTAACTGAGACGTGGTGCTCTCCTGACACCCCTGACGGTCAGATGAGCATTGTAGGATATCACATGTTTCGTAGGGATCGTCTCACAGGACGATGAGGTGGATGCATCATTTATCTAAAAGAGCAATTTTCCACAGTCACATTTGATGAGTCTATACTCCAGAAACTCGAGGACTAGTTGTGGTTATTGGTCTCTATTGGTTCTCGCGAGCTACTTGTGGGATGCATCTACAGACCGCCTAATGCTGCAAACAATGATTTGACTGACCTTACGGAGATGATGAATCGTGTGTCCAACATGCCTTGTGAACACAAACTAATAGGCGGAGACTTCAAAATGCCTAATATCTTCTGGACTGTATTCTTTGCTCCAGCAAAACAGGCCGAATTTCTCTCATGCATTCAGCTTAATGGTTGGTATCAACATGTCCTAACGCCCACCAAATGGGGCATGTTTTTGATCTTATATTCACCATAGGTATTTCGTCTGTAGAGATATCTGTTCTACAACAACTTCCAGGAAGCAACCATAATGTCGTCAAGTGTCTGTTTGATTTCGATCTAGCCACAAAGCCCAGAGTTGTATTCTACCGTCCGATCAAATTCATTGATTGGAATGCCTTTTTCTCTCTACTAAGATCCTTAAACTGGAATACCTTCTTTCGCACATCAGGCTCGAGCATAGCAGCCGAAAATTCTCCAGACATCTAACGTTTTGTATTGACGTTTTGGCCCCCGTTAAATCAAAACGTGTCGACTCGCATGTACAAGGCAAAACCCTTACTGCGAAAGAGACTGACAGACTCAAAATGCTCGAGTCGAGGTACGGAAGAACACCAGACTTTTCCCTGGTGATGCAAGTGAGCAAAACTTTTTGAACACAGAACGTCAGACTCAACTCCGTCAAATAAACGAAGAGAACCTCGCGCTTAGTAGTGAGCAGAGAGGCACAAAACTGGTGCAACTAATTGGACGGAGAAATTCCATGAGACCCTGCTATAAGAATTATTACTCTCAAAGACAAAGCGGTTTTCGATGAACCTGTAGCGATGTGCGGAATCTTCAACTCACATTTTGCTGCCTCCTTTAGCATAGAAAGCATCTCATTACCTGCTAATATCTCGTCGAAAACAGATAAAGTTTTGAGTAATGTTCTAATCAATGTTCGAAGTGTTCGTTCGCAGTTAACTAACATTAGGCCCTCAATCCATCCAGGACCAGATGGTATCCCACTAATCGTCGTCAAGCAGGCAAGTGAGGATATACCCATCCTCTAACTCAATTTGTTCAACCTATCACTTTCACCCAGCACCTTCCCTCCTCAGCGGAAAACCCCAATCATTATGCCTCGTCACAAGAGTGGTCCAAGGCAGGACGTTGGTAACTATCGACCCATCAACCACACGTCAATCTTCTCGAGAATGTTTGAAAGGATAATAAAAGTGCGGGTAGTCGATTTCTCAAGGACACAAAACCTTATAAACCCTTCACAGCACGGTTTCATTGGCAAACGCTTTTGCATGACATGTCAACTGGAATTCTTCAACCACATATCGACGTCCGTTGATGATGGAAGTGCGGTAATCATCATACTCTTGGACATGCAAAAGGCTTTTGGTCGTGCGCCTCATAAGCGCCTCTTGATCAAAATAGCATCTTTTGGCACAAAAGATCCGTGTATAGCTGGCTGTCGTCATACATTGGAGGTCGCGTTCAACAGTCAAAATAGAGGAGCACTACTCAACACCCAAACCAGTGACTAGTGGAGCGGTATAAGGAAGCGTTCTGGGTCCGTTACTCTTCTCAGTGTAGATAAATGATAAGCCCTTTCTGTTTGCTGACGATAGCAGAATCGTTTACACATTGCGACATGGCAGTAACATCAATTTCTGTCCATAAAATATACGACAGGACCTAGCGTCATCGCAGTTGTGGTTCAAAACATGGCTGATGTCGTTCTCAGCGAACATATCGAACATCATCACTTATGTAAGATATCCGCACCAAATGTAGTACGAATGAAGTTGAATAGTTTGGGCGTCGTGTTTAACGTTATTGATAAACAGATCAGGAATAGCACAACGTTTCGAGCAAGTTGCAATACTCTACGTTTCAACCACCTCGGGTGGCCTTCCTCAGGAGTGTTGTGATCGATTACAACACTCTTGAGGAAGGCCATCCGAGATGGTTCAAACGTAGAGTATTGCAACTTGCCCGAAACGTTGTGTTATTCCCAATTTGTTTATCATCACTTGTGGTTGTAAATTACCTCACGCCTCCATCTCACTGGATGGTTGTAATATTGATACAGCTACTTCGGACAGAGATCTAGGAATACGGTACTCAAACTCCTTCAATTTATTTGAACAAGTATGCTTCCAGGTAGCAAAAATTGAAAGAACACTAAGCTGTATCAAAAAGACGTTCAATCTTGTTGATTTTGTCAAGGTTTGTTGCGTTATGTTGAGATTGCTGAGGTTTGATTAATGTTGAAAGGTGGCCCTACGCTCTACTCTCTTCCCCAAATGAGTTACATTATTCCTCCTTGTTCTAACACAACCTATCTTGACCGTGTCCCTTACCCCTATTTAGTCCGTACCCTGTAAACTTCCAAATACCGAAATTAGACATTTTTCTTCCATATTTTTCCTCGAGTAACTTATGATTCCCGTCGTTTCTCGATGTATGAACAGTCGTTTTGCTCTGACCAAACCAATGACCATTTGTTTGAGTGAGCTCAACCCGCTTTATCGTCCACCATTGTTGATCGGTGCCTGGTTGTTAATTTGTTGTGCAGGCACTTTCTTTCTTTGATTTTTGAGGATTTTCACATTCGAGGTGAGAGACAATTTTCTTGTACATTGTTTCAATTAGTACCGCATTGAATCCAGTTATTACGAGCGCCCTCTCGTTAACCGTTTTGAGGATAGATTATCTCTGTCGTTGAATATTGAGAGGCATTTACTGGATCAACAGGTTACGCGTAACTCGGTGTGAACTTGGATCGTTAGCGAACGATTTAATAAATCTACCAGCTGCGAATTTGACGCTCTACAATATGTGTGCTCGGCCTCAACTGGAGTATTGCACTTTCATTTCCTGCCATCTGCGCAAGTCTGATAAGCATGTGGTAGAAAACCTCCAACGATCGTTTACCAAAAGCTCATTAGGATATTCTTCTCCGCTCGCTTACAGACAGCGCTGTGAAAAACTTGATATTGATTCACTTTGGTTGCGTAGACTAAAGTTGAACCTGACGCCGCTGTATAAACTCATACATCCGGATGTGATTGTCACAGCGTTTACCATCCACTTACAACACAACCCTCCGTATAGTCCAAGAAATAAGGGTTCCACCTTGCCAACCCAAATATCCCCGAAGAATATACGTGCGAACTTCTTCCTTGTAAAGTGTTCCTACATTTAGAATAAACTTCCAAATGAAGCGAGAGCCAGTAACAACATTTAGCGTTTTAAAAAATGTTTGGACACTTATCTCACGTTAAGAAACACAATGTCTATCTTCAAACTCGGTGTATCACCTGATGACATTTTTGAGTGTGGTCCGGGAAACATTTAGCCGTCAGATGCGCAATATCTGGATAACCACCACATTGTCTAACGCCCCTCGAATTGTGAACGCGGTGCTTAATAATAAGTCCAACAGAACGACGTCATGTAAGTCTTTTAGTTATCAGACGCTCACTACATGCGGCTCTCCAAACCGTCGACTCGATTTTCCGTATGCCCGAAAGAATTCCGAGTACATAGCAAAATGTCCCAATAAACAATAGATAAGGTTATATATTCCAATAATCATAGCAAAAATAATTATACCGTAAGAGTTCTTTGTCAAAAAGTCCGCCAGCATATAGTTTGTCATAGTAAATGTTATAATCCCACATTTTCTCATCTAACGTGTGGAATTGCATTCTCTTTTCCGATCCCCACACCCATCTTTTGAGTTTTTTTAGTCTTAACTGAACACCTTTAAGTCACTCAAAAGACGGTTTTAACGGGAAATTTTTCGCACGCCTAATTTTGTTTCCAACACTGTTCGCCTTCTCTCTTAATCGCCATCGTTAACAAATTCGTCATGTTTTCAAGGTTTATCTCAACGAACGCACGCCTTTGCGCGGCGTATTTAATAAATCCCCCTTCGTTTGAGAAAACACGGATTAAACGCGTTAAAAATTTAATGGTCATCTATGGAATGTACAAATTGCGAGAATATTGTTCCATCACGTGATCGTTCGTCTCCGGTCTCACGTGTCACCATCGTTCTCCGGTTCCGTATGCAATTATTAAGATTTCCGGATATCCTCCTGAGTCCAAATCTGAAAAAGTGGATATCTCAGTTATTATCGGAACTACGACCATACATCACTATAATGGATTCGACGAGAATATTACGTTGAGCAATAAAATCATACCTTCAATAGTCTGCGAAAACTGGGTGACTGTGTAGAGCAATTTAAATTTTATCACATTTAGGCCAAATATACAAGTTCTGGGATTTCAACTGAACGTCCAAATAAAATGGAACACTTACTGTATGTATATACCAACGGAGAAGTTCATGAAGTTTTCATAGACCTTCTAATCTACCAAGCCCTTCAGTGCCACCAGATTGATGTACAACAGGATTTGTCGGAATTCTGTTGTCTTCCATCGTTCATAATCATGAAATGTACGGCATTTCTGCGGAAAGTCTGACGTTAGTTGCGGACGGATGAGCCCAATTCTTGTGTTGACCGCCTTTATAACGTTCGAACCGATATGAGTGCTCAATTGTAATGACCCAGATCTCCATAGTGCGATGATTTTATTGGTGAATCCCAGACAAACCATGTGCACGTAGTCCAGAGGGAAACAGGCATTCATGTCTATATTCAGCTATTCGAAGGACGAATCACCAATATGATGATCCGCCTGTTTTCTGCACCTGAAATCCGCGTCATTTCTCAATCTGTATTGCAAGTTGGGGTACGCCATTCTTCTGTCAACGTACACACCGCCAGCGGTGCACTTCTCACAAGCGTAATATCCCGTGTGGTTTTTCACTTGCCTGAAGAAAGCCCTAGCGGGCGCCTCACCAATAATACAGTTCAGCAAGACTTTCACATGCACGCTGTATGCGGTCAGCGTAACCCCATTGCTTAAAACCGTCTTCAGATCTACAACCAGATCAGCAAGATATTCACACAGATTACCAGGTTTACCCTTACCGCAAAATATACCAATGAAAAACACCGGCGTCTTCGGTATTGTCAGTCTGGCTAAGATGGGTGTGATGTCAGTCTGGCTAAGATGGGCCCTAACTGACGACGGGGGCTCTTAAAGAGTGTAACTCCATCAATATGCAGCTGCACATGAACGCACGTCAAGTGACCATCCTAGCGTCCGCGCAATGCCTGTTCAATACTTTCTTTCACACCGAAATGAACGTATTCACCTCCATCGATGGTCTTCTTTATGCATACACGTGGTGTTTCAAGCAGTGTATGTGCATCCATCGGCAACTCTGGCAACAATTCCTTGAACTTGCGAAGCATTATATTAGTTGCTCTTAGCGACAAGTTCGCTTCAAAGGCAACTTTCAATGCTATCATTGTCGCTGCCTTCTTTACTACACCCATCGTTGTTAACGATTCATCTGGTTTATAACGTCATTGTGTAACAGATTTCCTTACCTTCATTCAGATCATCATCTCTGCTTTAGTCCGGCGTAGCACACACTTACTGGGTTACGGTGCAGCTATTGGACGTGGATGGCATTGTTGAAGTAATAGATGGACGCTCGCAGGGGACTGCGACAGTAAGTACGTTAGAATCTTCACCGTGTTTACCCAAAGTGATTTCACCATGATCCGAAACATAAACTCACCAGTGCTGTCGATAAAAACATCATTTAGCGGCAGATTTCTACCATGGATAGAAGTTTTATCCTTTGTGGAAGGATGCCAACCATACTCTTTCTGTGCCAGCTTTATGAGACGATGGATGTTGGAACTTGAGCAACCACGCGGCCTTTTGGTATAGCGATCAGCCGTTCTACAAGGCAATAGTGGATAAAATGGCCGTTCGAACACAAAAGCCCGCGTCATGTTCCATTGCATGTTGGTGTACTAAAACCAAATTCACGTGAATGCCTAGCATCCTACTGATAGCGTAACTGAACAATACCAAATTTATTAATGACAATTTAGAAAACGAAGATGTCGCAAGTGAGGAAATGGAGAAATACTTGAGTTACTAGCGGAAGACACTCAAAAGAGGGTCGACCGTCTTAGTGTATTACTAGGGTATTATCCAATGGACAAGAAAACTTTTCTACGACGGACGGTTCGTTAGATGTTCAACTTTTTGACGATTTTCGGGGAATCGACGGAATCCTGCGTTTGGGATTTCCCGCCCTGCCTCAACAAAGCCGACCTATCTTGAAACTTTCTGAACGCCAATTCTATCCCCTGATGGCCAAAGACCCCAAAGATGCTTTTGGACATTCTTCCCGGAGTGACCTTGAACTAGTTAAAATAATTGCCCATCCCACGACCTTGTGGAAAATAAATTAGCGTAACATCACATTTTTTGAGACTAAATCGGTGAAGCGACCAAACTATCACCTTCGTTGTTGCGCGCATCAAAGTTTTCATGGACTACATACGTGTGCCTTTTGACCACGTCCTTCTTGACGGAAGGCTCCACGTTTTGCTACTAATTACTTAATCGTTTTTGCATGGTTCGTCAATATCTGCAGTGATCGCGCATAACCCAGCGTGTTTCTTACATATGCGTTGAGAAATATGTATTGTTATTAGTATTATTAAAAGATAGAGATAAAAACAGCAGAGGAGTGTACGGTAATGACGCTATTGCAAAATTGACCGGTCGTTCCGTTAGGAAATCCGGCGTGTACGACGCGGGTGTGCGTGGATTGTTCAACAAATTCTTGCCTGTCTTAATGCAGGTAGGAAGTGTAATTTGAGTAGCCACGCTTAATACTATTGCATGTTCACTTAAAAACCCACGAGCTTATCCCGAATGGAGGATTCAGTTGTCACTTTGAGTGGTGTAGTCCGTGTTTAATTGTCTCAACAGTTTTTGCGGAACAGGATCGGGTGCCAAGGATGATTAGCACCGAGTGGGTTCGTGAACGCACTGTGGTGGTGCCATATTCAACACCTCCAAAATCTTGAGCCCCTCGTGGAGTGAGTATTTAGTGCTCGTCGCACTAACTCGTTTTCTCCCCAGGTACGCAATTATCAGACGCGAAAAGGAAAAGGCCGTTGAGGAGAGAGACTAAATCTTTATTCTACGAAGTGTACAACTGGTCTCTGATAGCGCTATAAAAGACACCGACACGCGAACTAGCCAGAGTGACTAGAGGCTGACCGTCGACTGGGCCCGCGCCACAGTCACATGACATGCAAGCAAACAATCGGGCTGCATACATCATACGAGCTCTAGTAATGGCCTAGGTACAATGTGCAACTATAAGTTTTGGAACTATTTTACACACCGTACCGCAGGCAGGCCAGTGAAATCTCCAGGCTGCTACACGGTTCCCCCTTAGAAGGGTACTGTGATAACAACCCTTCGGTCCTGGCGAAGATAACTGGGGCCAGCCACCCTTGGCCTGAGCTGGTTTAAGGCGTACCAGCTGATATCCGATCAGCCTGCCGCAGATGAAACAGCACTAATGCCCACAGTTCTCAGCGAGCTCCCACTCGAGTACCCTCCCTTAAAGGTGCCGCAACAACCGTAAAACAAAGTGTTCGAGGCGAGGCGTCCACGGAGCAGTCAAACTCAACATCCAATACAAGATCGAGGATGATCGCAATCAAAAATGCCACATACGTCATGCCAGAGTCGGATGAGACATGCGACAGAAAATAAAACGAGACTGGCTGAGTATCGGTACAGGAATAAATGACGTACTCAACCAAATCATACAGCGAATAGGGACATTCTAGAGAGAGAAACCTGGGCAAACGCAAGTGTTTTTCGTTTTGAAAACGATATTTTTGTATATTTTTTAAAAAATTTGCAATTTTTTCTTATGAGCAAAAAGAAAAAACGAGATTTGACAAAAGCTAGTCTTCTACGAGGCGTTTCGGCCAGTGTACCCCACGACCCGAACGCGTTACGGCAGGTGCTGGCGTCATCAGCGAAGTCGTGACGTCTGCTGAGGACAATTCGCTTGGACGAGGCTATTCCGAAACAGCTGCCGGTGTGGACATGGGCTGCGGAGGAACATTGGAGGCTTCCTCTCTCCTTTCAAAGTAGGCGGGTTTCATACGATTGACGCTAACCGTGTCCCGAATTTCTTGGCCCTGAAGCACGTAGAGACGATCCTTCCGTTGAAGTACTATGAAAGGACCTTCGTAAGGTCGCTCGAGCGAGCGTCGTAAACCATCCACGCGATCAAACACATGCGCGCAGTCGTGGACGTCTTTAGGAACAAACACCTTGCGGCTTTGTTCTCGTGTGTCCGTGACACGGAGGTGGTGCATGTGCGAAACGAGCTGTTTGGCGTAAGATGCATCACATCGAAGGACGTCGGCGGCGAATGAGAAGTAATTGCCAGGAAGGCGCAGTGTTTGGCCATACAGGAGGTTGGTGCTAGAAACGGCCTCAAGGGCGGGTCGGATGCCGAGCAAAACCATTGGCAGGGCTTCTGTCCAACGGATTGCATCGACGGCGGCGAGGGCTGCTTTTAGTTGTCGGTGAAAACGTTCCACCCGTTTGCAACTGGGTGGTATGCCGTAGTCCGCGCGCGATGACATCCAGGCGCGCTCAGTGTTTCCGTAAAGGAACCGCTCTCGAATTGATTGCCACGGTCGGTCGTAACCGTGGCCGGGCAACCATGAGATGCTATCCAACGCTCAATGAATGCGCGTGCTACAGTGTCAGAACGGACATCGGGTATGGGGATGACCTCCGGCCACCGCATGAAACGATCTACCATCGTCAAGATATATTTCATTCCAGTGGTAGGTGGCAATGACCTACAATGTCGATGTGGAGATATGCAAGTCGGGATGTAGTCGAAGGGAATCGGCCAATCAGGGCCGATACATGGCGGTGAACCCTGGCCTGTTAACAAGTTAGGCAAGATCGTGCCCACGTGCGAAGATCCTTTTGCATACCAGGCCAGACGTACCTATCGGAAATGAGCGTGGCTGTGGCCCAGTTGCCAGGATGGGCGACGTTGTCTAGCGTGTCGAATATGCGTCGTCGGAAAAGAATAGGAACTAATGGACGTAAATGTCCAGTAGAAGTATCAAGAAGGATAGTGTCTGCAGACGCTGGCAAGGGTTGATCAGTCAGACGTAGAGCTTAGTGTTGGCAGGAAGCGCGGAAATAATTCTCCGAACGTTGTGCGTTGGCCATGGCGGTTAAATCTATTGGATTGTGACCAACTAGTGCCGAAACTCGGGATGGAGCGTCAGCCACAACGTTATCGCTGCCAGAAGCGTGGCGTACATCTAACGTAAACTGGGATACGAAGTCCAAATGTCGAATTTCGCGGAGCGAATGTCTTTCAGACCTACTGCAAAAGGCAAAATCCAACGGTTTGTGGTCGGTGAAAATCACAAACTGGTTTCCCTCGAGGGCATGTCGGAAGTGACGAACTGCCGAATAAATTGCTAACAATTCGCGACCGAACGTACTATACCTTGTTTCAGCCGGAAGTAAACGTCTGGAAAAGAAAGCGAGCGGTTTACAGAGTCCATCGACGAACTGTTGAAGTACGGCGCCAACTGTGGTGTCTGACGTGTCAACAGCCATACTTATTGCCACGGTTGAGTTGAAGTGGTGCAACACAACGGCAGTGGCTAATGCATCCATGATCATATCGAACGATTCGATGGCTGTCGCTGATAACTTAACGACTCTATTGACACAGCCGCAGAGTATATAGATTAAAGGCTGCATAAGCTGAGCGCAATGTGGAATAAACCGCCTATAGCAGTTGACCATCCCGTTAAAACGAAGAATAGTAGCGGAAGTGGTGGGATGGGGAAAATTGCGGGTTACTCCTTCCTTATCGGTCAACGGTCAAATACCGTGCTGGTCAACATGGCGCCCTAAAAACTCTACTGCTGGCTGGCCAAAAACAAATTTTTCCACATTGATCGTTATGCCAAAAGTTGCTAATCTGTCGAGGAGCTGTTGCAGATGAATCTGGTGTTCTTCAGAAGCGCTTGCAACTAATAGGTCGTCAATGTAAGTGTGGACGAAATCCAGACCCCGTGCAGCGTTTCGCAAAGCAAACCTCATACGTAGAAACTCGAATAAACCGAATGGTGCGATGACGGCTGTCTTGGCGACATCCTCGTCCGCAACCGGGACCCGGCGATATTCTCGCACCAGATCAACTTTCCAGAAAACCCGAGTACCATGGCGTTTAACCGTGATGTCCTGTATGTGCAGAATCGGGCACCTGTCATGTAATGTGGCGTTGTTGAGCAAACAATGATCTCCACAAGGGCGCCAATCGCGCGACGCTTCAGGGACCATGTGGAATGAAGAGGCCCAAGGACTACCGGACGGGCGAGTGATTCCGAGTTCAAGCATATGCTTAACCTCAGCGCGGGCTATTTTAAGCTTATCTGGCGTCAACCTGCGGGTTTTGGCGAACACCGACGGGCCTGTCGTGACTAGGTGGTGCCTCATGGAACCCCTGACGGCAGGCAGAGATGAAGACTGTCGAAAACCAGTGGGATACTTATCGATTAGGAAACTGAAGGAGCTTAGTTTCGTAGAGCCTTGATATACGGGACTAATTGATACCTTATCGGTCAAAATTCATGTATCTGTAAGCTTTGTCGTTTGGTCGACCAGACGGTGTCGTCTGGAACTTACCAAAAGGTCGAAGTGCTGGAGAAAGTCGATGCCGATAATCGCCATTTGGACGTCGGCAATCGTGGAGATCCAGCGGAAAGGCCTACGGAGACCTAACTTAAGTGTGCGAGGGCGCTGACCAAACACTTTTATAGTGCTTCCGTTGGCCGCGCGAACATCCGATATAGATGAACTGTTTAAGTCGTGGGCCTCAGGTGAGATCATACTGACCTCGGCACCTGTGTCGATAAGATAGCGAATCCCCGACTCGTGATCTTTTAGAAAAAACAGGTGACCAGGCGGGCTAGTTACATCGTTAACCATGTGGATTTGGCTGCCCTGTTTGCTGAGTGGACAAAAGGTACAAGGCTGTCGGCATCGTCGGGCTTCGTTGTAAAATTGCTGGTGATACCAACAGTGATCCGGATTAGCGTTCGGTGGCGGCTGACGAGAATCACATGACCCTGCGTGGCCACTGTGTCGGCCAATGGGGGTAGTCGAATGTGACCTCGAACTCTGCGTCGTTAAGGCCTGAAGTTGATTAGTTAGGGTGGCAACATGAACATCTAAAGTGGCAATTGCGCTCTGGCTATTCAAAGCGAGCTGGGAAACAGCGATGCCGTATGTATCCCCGATCCGGTCGGCGACATTAGCCAAGGTTGACAAGGTTGCTGATGGGTTTGCGCTAAGGATGCTTTGCATATCCTTAAGCAAACGCTGTAGCCACATCTCCCTAAGTAGGGCCTCTTCTACGTGTGTCGTGCCTGCTAACCGCTGCATGTGGCGAAGGAGCTGCGATCGTTTACGGTCACCGAGCTCGATCGTACTCAGAAACTGAGAAATACGTTGAAGATCGGACAAGCCGAAGCGCTTCATTAATCCGCTCTGAGTTGCTCGTAGGGCCTCGTGGAGTCCGGTAACTCCAGAACATTGTCCACCTCGTCAATGACGTGAGGTGGCAGAGCCGCAACTACGTGATAAAAACGCGTTAGCTCTCAACTAATATGTAGTAGCTCAAGTGTGGTTTCTAACTGAGCAAACCACGATTTAGGATTATTCTCTCTGAAGGGTGCAAACGGCACAGCTAATGCACTGACCGAAGCGTCTGACAAACAGACAACAGACAATCAAACGGCCTGCTGACGTTCAGCGCAGATAAACACACAACCTACTATGAACAAAAATCGAATGTTTGGTTGGAAAAGTGCTGAGATGGGATCGAGAGGCCGGCGAATAACACAAGTGAAAAAAATGCTTGCGGATGAATAAGAATTACCGCCGAAGTTCGCGGAAAAATTTTACCGTCCTGGACCACTACTTGATCTGCCCTCTGGGCTGGTAGTCGTTGACACCCTTTGAAACTGTGATCGACGTACGACCAAAAGTCCCACTTCCAGCGTCAGAATGAACTTATATCCAGGTTTGCTTGAAATTCTTTTTATCATCGATTATATATTGAGCTATTGTGACTGTAACACATTTGTCCAGTGATTCTCATGCGCAGGATCCCTCAGCCTTGGCTTAAAGCGGCCCAGGATTAGTAATAGGAAGGTAGTTGAACCTACGAGCAACCTTTAATTGTCATTTCATCTACCATGCAATTAGGCAGACCCCAATGAGTAAACTCAGGACCCCAGGGTGAAAGTTGCGTGGGAACCCACGAAACAAACAGAAAACCAGCCACAAAAGTAAACGATCGCCCACTGAAACTCCTGTCGGCCTTGATAAGTTGAGAAAACCTCAAAACAGTTGGGTACTCCTTCTAACCATGACGGGTGGAAGATTTTATCGCATAAAATATGGCCCAGATCAATGGATACCACGTTCGCTCGCTCCACAACAACAACTGAAGTCACGTTGACGTGCTACATTTGAATGTATTGGTTCGAAGTAACTTCAAATTAAAGAGTAACAAATGTTTAAAGAATGGCATATAAATAGATAGAAACCTCATGTGTAGAGGTAAACCACGAGAGTTAACTACTGAACTGGTGGGATAGAGGTCTTTGGAAAACGAATGCTTCGGAAAAATGTGTTTTACGTTGAGATGTTTAGGTTCGCAAACGAGTCAACACAACGAATCAAGTTAAGACCTGTGTGTATCAAATTTATCATCAGCCCTATAGCCTGTTTGTTTTACAATCAGACAGGACGGAGGTTTAAGGAGCCTCAGAACCACAATATGGATAATAAGGTCACCAGTGTCCGTAACCCTCGAATAGTTCATTAACTGGGAAAATACTGTTAGAATATGCCACCCGCAATGTATATTGGAGCATCGTGCGTGGACTGGATAAATGCTGGTATATCGTCACTCTAATTGCGTACTGGTTTGGGATACGATTTTTTTATCCGGGGTATTTAGGACTCAAGGATTCTTCTCACTTTTTATCACCCTATCGTAAGCCACCGTTCTAGCGGGTCGTATCTACAGAAACCGTGGTAGGAACCACCTTCTGGTCACATCATTCGGGCATCAGGACGCAAAGAGAAACAGAACTCCAGCGAAACCTGCAATCAAAGTTGAGATTTCCTGTAATCACCCAGTGATCCCCCTCATCGATGCTTACTACGACCCATCCGAACGATTAGCTACCGCCCAACCTGGAAGGGGGACAAAGAGCCCTCCGTTGGTAGGGCAGTTTGTCATGCGTTGTGTAGGTTAAAATGACGACATCTTTATCGCCCCATACACGCATGAAAAATTTGACTGAACAATGCATTCATTCCAAGGATTTACGTATGGGGTGCGAGGCTCTAGACACGCCTCAACATCCGGCGGGCGCCGGTGGATTTGAAAGGCAATTAGTGGAAACAGGTTGACCCACTGCTTTCGAAGATTTCAGCAATAGTCAAGTGTTGAGTAAAATTACCAGCTTAGCAGGGTTTTCGATTCAATGGGAAGATGACGACACTTCGAAAACTTTCCCAAGTGATTCTAGCGATTAGAACCCACATGATAAATGGAATGCCGTTTAATGAGGATCTGAATACAGAGTTTATAAAGCTTCCAGTCGTGACTTCGACGACGGCTAGCAGTGGCTAAGTTAAATAGGTAATTGTTCGCCGAGTTCGGCGTTGAAGGAAAAATATGGCAAAAAATCCACCGCGGAATTGTTGTTAAAACTCGATAGAGTGAAGATGAATTCTAAGTCGCGAACCGTGAGTCGCACACCACGAGCCTGAAACCAGCCTGGTAGCTGCACGCTCATCGGCAAATATTTCCCGTCAAGCCGATGCACACGAATTGATGGACACGCCAAATAACCGTCTTACGAAAATCCCGTGATGTTTGAGATAACTTGTGGTAGAACGAGGTCCGTTTTATCGTCTTAAGAGCGATGAAACCCTCTCTCGTGACCATAATCATCATCATCATCCTGAACAGCGACACATCAGTGGTTCACACTGATGCTTAACTGCCACACAACCATGAAGAAACAGCAAACCCTATATATATAGGAGAGAAGGAAAAAAGAAGGGGACGGGAAGGGACCTAACTACTGAAAGTCACTACGTCCATATTCAAACATTCAACATCAATATACCTGCATCATGCAAACAAACAACCGAGCTGCAAGTGAGAATGAGGCGTCATCAGCAAGAAAGCTTCCTTACGGCATTCACTGCCCCGCGTCATTAAATGCACTCACTTCACACACAACTCGGCCAAACAACAACATTCACGCCACTGTGCTCGAATAGCCACCACCTCACGCAGTCTCCAGCCAACGACTCTGTGAGTCGCGAGGTCCCCAGCCCGGAAGACGAACTTGATCTACAGTGGTCAACCCCTTCGTGAACGACTTCATTTCTCTAAGCCAGGTCATTATCTGACCACCTTTCACCAGTCTCTCGCAGTGTCAGCGAACAGTGCTCGGTGTGGAAGACGACTAGCTGGCATCCTTAAAACGTGACCTAACCATCTAACCCTGTGCAAACGTGGAGACTGGAAAAAAAGAACTCGTTTGGCAATCACTACCCGCTGATGCCATCCGATACCAGCGACTGAACGCAGACATCGATGGTCAGATACTTGAAGACGGTTCACGCCTTCCACCCTGAGCGGCAAGGTCTCGCTGCCGTAAAGTAATACGGCCCTAACCGTTGTCCTACATACGCGACCTTTTAGCTTCAGTGAAATATCCCTCTGTCGCCAGAGATGCCCCAAATTAGCGAAAACCTAGCCTTTGAGATACGCGCTTCTATTTCATTCCCTACACCCCTGCCGCCTCCGCTGATGCAGCTTCTCAGGTATACAAGCCGGTCAACAACCTCCATGACTACATAATCTAACATCAATTCTACGTGATCACAGCAATCCTGCAGAAGCGCTTTGCACTTTGAGGCTGCAAAGCGCATTCCGAAGTATTTGGCAGAACACGAAATAGCGTCTAGCATTGCTTGTGCTGCTTGAAGGTTGACAAACAGCAACACCTTGTCCTCAGCATAATCAAGATCACTCAGTCTTTTACCGGGTAGGAAGTCCACGCCGGCATCTTGTGAGTGCCGCAGACAATCCTCCATTATTTCGTCTATAACGAAATTAAACAGGAGTGGTGACAGCGGACAGCCTTGACGTACGCCACTAGTGGTGCCGAAACTGTCAGACAGTTCACCGTGAGCACTAATCTGAGCTGAAGTATGGGAATAGAGTGCCGGCAGTATGTTCACGTACTTAGTCGGCACACCTCTACTATTGAGCGACTCTAAAAGTGTAGATCGATCCACTGGTGAACCCGTACATCTTTATTTTTTAGCACATATATTTTGTTTTTCTGACGTCAATTAACGCTACATTTTCCAGGTTGCTCGCGCTCTCGACGGTCGTATACTTAGCCTCCCTAGCTAGTTCGCGTATCGGTGTCGTCTAGCGTTGATGGAGACCATTTGTAATTATCGCATAGAATATTTTTGGTCCCCGCAACTACCAGTATTTTCATTTCGCGTCTGGTATTTCGGCGTACACCTGAGAAAACGTTAATTTAGTGCACGTACGCACTAAAACTGAATAGCGTGATTTTTGGCCGGCGTTACACATGACGTTGCTCTCGCCCCGGGCGAAACACTGCCTGTTCTTCCCTAATGTTTACCTCTCGAGCTGTAGTGAGTCGACGAAGTATAATTGATGCTAGAACCCTAGAAATGACTGACGTCAAACTAATTCCTCTTTGGTTTTCGCAAGAGCCCCTGGTTTCTTTCTTGAACATAGGAACAATGATCGAGTGACCCCCTCTCGAGGGGATAAATTTCGTCGTCCACACAAGTTGAAACAAATGAGTCAAAGCCCCTACTAACGCCTCTCCCCCTTCTTTGAAAAGCGCCGACACGATGTCATCTAGGCCATTAGCTTTATTACGCTTGAGAGACACCTCAGTCTCAGTGGGTGGTTCCAAGTCTACTGACCGAAGCACTACAGTACAAGTTTGCCGTGGCACAGCAGTAGAAGCAGGAGGCCAGTTAAATTGACCCTCGAAGTGTTCCACCCATTGCTCTGACCTTTTGAACTTACTAGAGATTAGTGTACCATCTGTCTCGCTGATAGCTTCACTGACAGACGGTCGCCTGGGACCAGTGTACGGATAAGCTTAAACAGTTTCCCACGATTTCGTGAAGCAAAAGCCGTCTCCATTTCCTTAGCTTTCACCAATAACCAAGCCTCACAATCAGCATTTAGGCTACGTTTCAGTTTCCTACATATATCTCTTCTACAATTGTTATATGAACTGTCAGAAGGGATGTTCCGTCGGGCTTGTAACAACTCCATGAATTTCTCCAAGATCCAATGTTTGTTCATTCCATGTACCTCCCCGCCGCATGGTAATGTACCTGCTTCACGGATGGCCTGTGTGATCTGCGTTCAGCGGCAATCGGGATCTTCAGAGTGAGAACTAATAAGGCAGATTTCTAAGTTATTTTGATACTTATGATTTACCGACGGTATTGTCAGTTTCTCAACAGTCAATCGTTGCTGTCCGTAGGGTCGTTGCTAAGCGAAAGTGAGTACGAAACGACAACGGACCAGCGCATGATCTGAATCTAAGTACGTGCTCCAATAAGAACGACAGTCCTGGATGGAACTCCGCCACCTATAACTAACAGCTATGTGGTCTATCTGAGACCAGGTCTGACTCNGCTTGACCGGTGACGGCGGCCGGAGAGTCACCTGAGGTGTATAACCAGTATCGGGTATAAAGTGCAGGTGCTGTTAATTCCATACGTTGACTACTGTCGTGGATTCTAGTCTCCGATACACAGCAAACATCGATATGCAGCGAGTCTAACGTTCGTGCGAGATCAGCCTGTTGACCTATCTGTTTTGGACTACGAATGTTGAAGGCACCTATATTAATTTGCGTTCCAGGTCGAAGCACACAACGAGGGAGGTCTGGGACTGGGTGGCAAGAGCTGGGGCTTATCGGCACAGTGTTGCTATGATTAATTATATCTGCTGTGGGACCTGTAGAGAAGTTATCAGAACTGGTGGTCGGGAGGGGCCTGAGAGCCAAATTTGATAACACAGTGGGGGAGGGGTCAACAGTAGCATGTTTTCGTCTATCCACCCTGCTGTATGCAGCAGATAGGGCGACCCGGTTTATACTGCGAGACGGCCGATGCAGTATGGAAGTGTTTGTGTTGTGAGTATTCATGGTTGTGTGTGGGCTGAGATACTGCTAAGACGCCCAGACCTAGACAGGAGAACGATTAGGGTCGTCAATCAAAGACTTTTGCTCAAAAGTCCGTACCGCAAAGCAGCGGGTGGGTGGCGGTGTGCCAGGAATGGTACGTTTTTCGGGAAGAGATGCCAACTATTTTCCAACCCCCAACCTGGAGGACCAGGAGACTATGGTTTGTCAGACCTCTACCTGTTGGCCTGTCTGGTGTGAGTTACTCTGTTCAGTTTAGCTCAACAGGTCATCGAGATGAGCAAGCCGTCACACCACGGCACGGTCTAGTCTCACCGTGACGGTCTTTCATGACCATCTTGTAATGGCGCGCAGAGGACAGGTTATGCGTCTTATAGGACTCTAGAGCCTACTTCAGACCAATTCTGGTGATGTTCATCGTGTTAAGCATTTGATGAAACGCGGGCACATCGGCCGAATCTTCACCAAGCGTCATGTCTGGATACTTATTATTATTCGTTGGAAACCTCGGATCTTTTGGACGGCGCCCAATAGACTCAAGGTCCATCTGTGGTGTACTGGTCTCGGTAACCTTCTAGCTTTTTAGGTCATCGGCGTACGGAAGGACCTTGTCGAGAGTTTTGTCCGAAAGATCATGGATGTAGTTGAGAAACAGAAGCGGAGGCAACGGCGACTCTTGTGGGACCTTCGTAGAAATGAACAAGGGAGTTAAAAAGTCAGGCCCAGATCCAACCTCGAAACTGTAACTATCCAGAAAAGAAGTGACTCAGCAACTAACCTCTCCTTGGACGCCGTAGTCTCCCAGATCATAACTGAAAGGACCATGCGGGACAGGTTGACATCCTTAGCGAAGTCGAGGGAGATAGTACCTGAGATGAGCCCATCCCTTCCGGTCTCCGTCCGGTTAAACACGAAGATAAACATGGTTGTCACACGTGACCGGCTAGGAAGGAATCTGTGCAGCGTGAAAGAAGAAAGACCGTTGCGTGTGAAATTTTGAAGTACGACACATTTTGACAAGCGCTCCACTGTCTTGTGTAGTATGTTGATAGTGGTGATTAGCCGGTAGCTAACATCGTAGTCCTCGTCCAAAAAGGCGTAGTAATTTAGGCCGCCAGAATGACAATCTACAGATGGATCAATATAACTCCTCGAATCCTTCAAACCGGCCTGCTTTAGGATTCGAAATGTGAGCTTCTCTGCTGGCTGTTGCAACTGTTAGCAGACAAGTACAACTGTTGATAGTGGGTGTTTACTTTGTCCAAACAGCAGTATCATGGCCACTCTGTTCACCAGGTGACTCTCGTTGGTGGTAATTGGACCGGGCAGGAAAGGGTCAGACTAAAACGATTCCTGGTCAAAGCTCCTTAGTGCTGTGTCCACGAATTATGCCGTATGACCGTTGAAGTAGAAACCGAAAATCGGTTCTCGCATTGCACATAGAACATTGGTGAACGGTTTACCTTAAGAACACTGAAGTCATCTGTAATAAGAAGAGAAAGTTCCGATGTCCTGAGCCTTCGAAGCCCTTGGACTTTTGAAAAGGCGGCATTATCAGATGTACTTGAGGTAGGACGACGAATGACCCCACTAAGAATGTCCTTATCACGCATTGCTGATCGTGGCCGCAGACCATCACGTTTGTCCTAAGGATGAAATTCTTAAATTAGTGTGGTCGTCAGTTGTGTGAATGGATTGGATTAGACAAACGCATCGATACGAAGTCAACCAGTGATTTGCAGAAGGCTACGGCCAATCAGTGTCGACAACGCAAACAGGCCGGTATGTCAGCGCGAGGACCAGTCAGGATGACACGCAGCCCCAGCATCGGATTTTGTCATGACGAACACCGGAGTAAAACAAGTTGTCCGAATGCGTCACCCGTTAAAACAAACGAGCTGCAATCGGAGTTGAGCTGACCAATGAAAAAGCCAAAGTTTCAGCACCAACTGCAAGTCTTCATTTTACCGATGCGTCTTGTCTTTGAACTAACCAGTAGAAACTTAATAAGCTGAGATTTGTTTTGTGCCACGTAGACTGACCATCGCTTTCGTTCCAGAAGGTATAGATTTTCAACAAATAAAGACTAATTAGGGGAGTAAGCAGAGATGATCGTTCTTTCTTTCAGTTAGCATGACGCACCGACGAACAGTGAAAGCCCGGTCTCTATGGGGGCAGAGAGGCGATGGACCATATCATAGACCAGCCGTCTAATCTCTGAAGGTTTAATGAACAAACGCAGACAGTTTGTACACATGCAACTGAGAGCTGGTCGTGCGTTTGACTGCGTGAGGAGAGAGTTTAGAGGGCGGATAGTACAGCTTGAGACAGTAACACAGTAGCTGGAAAAGAAGATGGAGAAGAACAGGACACGGGGGAGAGGCTTGCAGTTGTTGCCCACCGCTGCCCGGTAGCTGTAAGGATTCTTTGACGCTTTCCCCTGGCCTGTGTGCGGGAGAGCATGCCTGTGGAGCACACTATCTACTTCTGGTGTGCTTTAATCGATGTCGTCCTGTCCAAGTATTTCCTCAAGTCTCTGAGGACGTTATGTGCTGCCTTTCGACCTCAAAGATTTGCATGGTCATTTATGCAGCGACGATTCTTGATGGAATAAAAGTTGAGCCCGCCCAAGGAATATGTTGGAAGAGCCGACTATGTGTGCGATCTTTGATGTGCGAGAGTGAAACCCTGCAGGTTGTTACGACTTGGGGGAATACTTAACAGGCGGCCTCTTGAGATGTGAGGGAGTAAGAGGCACGGGGAGCGCTATAGGACTGGTTCCTCTGGCGGGATAACTACCACCAGTTACACCAGGGTCTCAGATAATTGGCCAGGAGGGATTTCGGGTTTGGTAAAACCCGCCGAAAATGTGTAGAAAGTATTAAATGGACTGTTGAGTAGAGTAACTGAGACTTTCCGCTTCATCTATTGAATTGGATTCATCTTGATATGTACCATTGTTTTAGGTACTTGAAGACGTTTCGCTCATTCTAAGAAGAAATGACCGAAGGGGAGCCCGTCACTGTGGAGCACGTGAATTTCAATATTTCAAGCAGTCCCGGTGCCTATTCTACCTGGTAACGTTACCAAAAGGCCAGGTGACTTTTGGGTGGTTCTGGAGTGCATTTCGCTCAAAGGAACTCTGTTGGCCCAAAAGGTGGATCTGACCCGAAACCTTGCAGATATGGCGCGGAATTACCCCTACAAAACTACCTTTACCATATTCATGACTCGGTCGTTGAGGTGAGCAGTGTGTTCGTTTACGTGTATCCCTGACGGAGTCCATGCCTTTTTTTGTTGTATTGAGTGTGACGTGAACTACAACTACCTATTCGTTTAGGGATGTCGGTTCCGTCTCCATAGCCAACAGTTCACACTAAGTGGCACCCAAAACTTTTCACGAAGACACCAATACACCATTTGTATCTCATAGGCTATACAATGGACGCTAAGAAAACCTTGTATGTGATAACACACGATACTGTGTCAACCATACAAACAAGTGCGCTCTGTACGTCTTTGAACAGCTAGACCTTATGAATGAAAGGTTTATCTGTACGCATCGATATTGCACACCACTCCTAGTTGAGGCCAGTGAAATAAAATGGTACCCGTGAAGACACTTCGGGCACTGCGTGTTGTTCTGAACCGTCATACCACATCCGGAACGACCTCCAGCACTGCAGATTTGCGGTCCGCTAATAGATCATATGCGCGTAAGTTCAGTAAATATGTAGAAATTATGAAATTGCGAGAGACAGACTGATAACCCAAAAAGTAGTTGGATCGAACAAAACGACGATCAACAAAAAATGGAATTAACTTTATAATAACGCTGACGCTTGGCACAGCTATGGAGTGCTAAAATAAATTCACAGCGAAACTACAGAAAATCGATTCGAATTCGAACTACATGATGAGTGGTAGAAAACTATTTTTATGTAGACTAAAAATCACTCACACTTGGCCGTAGCTGTTGCATTCCCATAGATTATCTGATCATCCACTGTCGATAAAGGCACCAGGCTCGTATTCCACCCTTTTTACGGCTCCTTACTACTGTATATCCTTGCAACGGCCGAGTATAAAGATTTTGGACAGCCATTTTTACGACTGTATTGTCAAAATTAAAAACAGAAGTTTACAGGGTATAACCAAGCAGAGCGTCTGCTACTTGAGATCCTACTCTTCGAATAACACCACTCAGGGTATCCGTGTTATACTCAGTTTGTTTTATTGAACCAACCAAAGTTCTGGAGTTTGGTCGTATTGTTTCAAAGTTATCACTGGTTATCGCAAACATGAGTGGTGGTGACCTGGAGGGTGCTGTGAACGGGGAGGAGGTCACATTCCTTCCTCATAAAAAACCTGTTCTGGAAAACAATACTTGTAATGGGAAGGAATACGCCCCTTTTCTTACCCGGGAAGATCTCCTTCGGCTGGATATAGAAGAGCCAATATGGCGCCGAATTCGCATTATTATGATGGTGGTTTTCTGGGTACTGTGGTTCGGACTACTGGCTGCTTCTATTGTCATCATTGTTTTGACACCCAAATGTCCACCAACACCAAAGCTGAATTTCTGGCAATCGAAAGTGGGCTACTGGGTTGATCCTTTTGCCTTTAGGGATTCCGGGAGCGATTTTATCGGCGATTTCAAAGGTTCGGTTTTTTTATATTTTATTAAAACCTGTATAAGGTCTCATTGAAAAGCTGGACTATATCAAAGACACAGTCGGTGCGGGTTTCGTAATACTAGGATCCTTTGTTTCTGGACATTATACAAATACGAAAAACAGACTCGGATTAGTTGAAAACTTCACTGATGTAGATAGTGCTTTGGGTAGCATGAACGATTTCCGGACTTTGATTAAAGCCTTTCATCGGAAAGGCGTAGAGGTCGTCGTTACGCTGGACTTCAATTCAATATCTCTGTCAAACTCCTGGGCTAATCAACCTTCTTCTTTGCAGGCGTCAACCAATGAAGCCTTGGTAGTTCATTATATTTATCAGTTCACATCGTTAGGTTTCAAGAGCGGGTGTTCCCGCCGTGGTGATGACTGCCGGTGGCTCATTTTACTCAGTGAGCGATAACAATGCGGTCGATCTTAATTTAAAGTCTGAGAGTGTTTTCCTGTCGTTGACGGTAACTGTTTTTTAACCTAATTTGGCGCAGAATGTCATTGAATATTGGTTAAGTGAAGGTGCTGATGGGATTCTACTATCCAACGCTGCGTTTTATGTCGAAGACTTTTCTGAAAGCACAGATGTTGAAAACGGCACGATCGCGGTAAGTCTTTCAACATTTTCTACATTCATAATTTAGCGTTCTTCGTCAAATAAATGGTTTGATAGCTTTCCGTCAAGTCAGATTTTTACCAATGGAAGTGTCCAGTTTGTACAAAAGGTCAGGAAGGTTATTGATGACTTTTCAACCCTCACCAGTAGACAAAGGTATGTCGTTTAACTCCACGGTTCTTAATTTAGTCAGGTTGCTTGCTGTGGATGCGGGTGATGTTGGATTTGGTTTGCAAGACAAGCCCGATATAGCACTGAAATTCTTGGGGACTTCGGACTCACCTGCAGCGCATATGGTTGTCAGTCGTCAATTCGCCAAATACCGCGGCTGGTGAGCTCAGTCTTGCCTCATTATATTCTCTTAGGAAAGTATCCCCTGCAATTGAAAGCTGGGAGGTGTCTTCAGTTACGTCATACAATAAGGTTTCTGGCCAATTCAAATCCTCCCTAGCACTGATTACCGCATCTCCTAGTGATCCACCTCATGCAGATATACTCTCGTTGGCTTCTATTTTCCTTCTACCAGGTGAGTTTCTATCTCTTCTTCAATTAAGCACTCATTTTCACGATACTTCTGGTGAAATACCGGCGCTCTTACATGCTGTTTGGTTAAAATTAGTTAAGTTAACAATTAATGAATGAATTTGTTATCGACATGGTTTTTTTGACACCAACTTTCCGACTTCACGTGTTATAGGAGGAAACCAGCATTAATGTCGCATCCACTGTAAATCCTATAATTTAGTTTTGCGCTGTTTGTAAGAAGATATTCCACTCATTTCTTATCCTGGTGGTCTTTGAAAGTCCGTGAACTTACTGTCATTAAGTTCAGGTATTTTCGTGAAGCCTTTAGTTGTCTTGTGTAGAATCAGGCGAATCGAAGACGACCGATTGAGAGTAGCGCAAAGAGTAAACATGGAGTCTATTGTCGACACGCGAAGTCGACGTACGAGCCAGCGAGCAATAAATAGGGACGATGATACAGTCGGACGATGAGCGATTGCGCAGCAGTATCCCTATTCGTCCAAACAAACGTTAAATCACATGCAAGAGTTTGCAACAAATGGATTACATGACAGTCAGAATTGTAGGATAGTCAACAATGAACAAAGGGTCGCCCCATTTACTGTGAACCAGTCGATTAGTAGTTTAAATGTTTGTCAATTTTCTATGCAAACAGGAAGAAAAAGTCAATATCATGAGTGTTTTGTGCATACTGGCAATGAATTAACGCCTTCAGGTATAGGCGTGTGCTCGAGCTCGGCACGCGCTATTTTCAGCTCATCCAATGTTAAACGACTGGCTTCAGCGAACACCGGCGGGTCAATGGTGAAGACGTGGTTTTGCGTTGCACCAGCTACTAGCGGCAGCAAAGTTGGCTGTCAAAAGACGGTAAGAAACTTTTCGACAAGAGGCATGAATATTCATACTGAATGGGCGGTACACGAGCCTGATTGGAACCACGTTGCTCAAAGTCCAAATAACCGACGAGTTCGTCTTGCGGTCAACTGGCCAACGTTGTCGTGCTTCAAAAATTTGGTGCCACTGATGGACATTTAGACGTCTGCTACCGTGATGATTCATCAAGAAATGAAGTGAAGGCCTAAGTTCAGTGTACGTGGACCCTGGCCGTAAGCGGTAACAAGCGTACTGTCTGTTTCGCCTACTTGAATCGTTCGTAAGGATCCCGTGGGAGGACCCTAATTTCTGTACCAGTGTTGATGAGATAGAAATCTCCGGATTCGATGTCTCGAATGAAGAACGGGTGATTTCGGGAGCCAGCAATGACGGTCGTCGCAAAGTGCTGGTCGGCTAGTTCCCCTGATCCTTTTTGGAGAAGGAACAGGAGCGGCGACAGACTCGAGAACGACCACCAAACTGCTGATGATATCAGAAGTCGTTGGGGTTGACACTCCCTGTAGGCATTCGTCGGCTTCTATGACTCAATCGGGAGGTTCTGCTGGAGTTAGGATGTGCGAGTATGAGCGCGAACGTCGAGTACTGAGCACCTGGATCTAGCGTGTAAGCTCGTTTACGCGGTCAGTCAGGTGTGCTAGTGACTTCAGTGTTGGCGCAGATACCTGGGAGACTCGTTTCCCGTATGTTTTTCTCAGATGCATTCGACAGTATCGGCTCGCTGTGACAAAGCCACCTGGGAGTTGGCGCTGAAAATACTTTCCATATCCCTAAGCAGTCGTATTCACATCTCCTTCAGGAAAGATTTTTCGAGCTGGGTTGAGCCGGCGAAGCGTTGCATGTGGCGCAGAAGCTGTGAAGGCTTCTGGTCGCCTAGCTCGGTAGTGCTCAGCAGCTGCGCGATGCGTTGACAATCAGAAAGGCCAATACGCCTAATAATTGCCTCTTTTAGCTGCTCACATGGCTTAGTTGAAGCCGACAGTCCTAACATGTCGACCACCTCGTCTTTGACGTGAGGTGGGAGTGCAGTGACCACGTGATGGAACTTCGTTAGTTCCGTGGTTACGTTTCGCATCGCAAAGTTGACCTTTATCTGCGCGAACCAGTTGCGAGGGTTATTCTGTCTAAAAAGGACGACCGGGGCGGAAAGTACATTGACGGAAACATCTGGCAAACCAGAAACCTATTTCTCCATAATTTCGACAGTAACGGAGAGTAAAACTGCGTAAATAAATGAAAAACAAAGTGTACCTGCGGAAAATTACAAGATATTCGGGTTCACCAGTGTTACAACATACATGCACTAAATTAACGCTTTTCTAGTTATGCGCAACTGATAAGAGATGTGTAGTAAGAATATAAACAACTGTAGTAGACCAAATATACACTATATGGGAATTACAATAGGTATCAATCAGTGCTAGGCGACACCGATACGCGGGAGTAGCTAGGGAAGTTGAGGATCCAACCGTTAACCTTGCACCGACACATGCAAACAAACAAGTGCGATCATACGCAGCAAGCACCTGGCATAAAAAGGTCCTTACAAATCTGTGTACAATATGGATTAGGATTTTGGGACAAATTCTGCACACGTTACGGCAAGTAGACCGGGGTTATTTCCAGGTCGTGGCATATGTTAACCATATCCGAGCCATCTTAATCTGAGCTGAAACTACTTCGTATAATGAATAGTCATTTCTTATTAATGTATCATGTGGTGTTGTCACCACACAGTGGTGAAAAAACAAACAGTCCACAGCGTTTTCTAATTACGGCTGATCTCACAATCCTAGTGCAGTTTTTTATTTGGAGCATCGTCAGTTGCGAAGTTGAAAAGAAAGAGAAAATACTTCGGCGATACTCCTCTAGAGACGTGAGAGGATGGCGACGGCCTGCCATAAATCCTCATCGCTACCTAATGTTGGATTATACATTTCCTTTGGAGTAAACATACTCAGCTACTCCATTTTTTAAGAAACAGACCCAGAGATCAGCTTCGTCTGGAGTGTCAGAGATTATCTTTATATCAGTGAACACGACCACTGTCAGCTACTGGTAGACTTCTCAATATTTAAGCAGTTGAGGGAGGGACGAATATTCTAGCACCCCACCCATGGTTTTCACGACTGCTGTTCACGCTTTTCGAATAACCTTCAGAGAGGAATGAATCCAACAAGTGTAAGCGCGGCTTAAGTCAGGTTGATTTCTCTGCAGTTTATGGAACCGTTAGGTAAACCCTTCTTAAAAATGAGAGCGACCGTTGCCTTCACATTTGGTGAAGAACCTTTCCAGCGTTCCAACTCTTAGGAAGGTGCCCGAAGAAGTTCAACTTAACCGACTGAATTATGGTTTTTGGTGAGCTCTATTTCCTTCCAGATCCCTGGTTCCGTGTCTTTCTTTGGGGCCTTGATCGTAGTGCACAACTGAGCCTACAACAGGGAAATGTTGGGACAAAGGACCGGTTGGATTGCGATTATTATTGTTCCGCTCACCCCCCCCTCCCCGAAGCCGTCTTTGTACGTTATGTACCATTGAACCGTCCGCTGCACAAATCTTAATCGAGCTGTTTAGCACTAGATCATAATAAAACGGAATTGTTTCCACAAATTCCAAGGTGCAAAAGTCAATTCTGTTTTTGTTGTGCCTTCTCACTGCTAGGTTTATCAAACTCTGCGTATACCTTTCAGGTTTTACATCACAGGAGAGCGCACTGTATGCTGATGGTTTCTAAGCCGTATTAACCGACGTGCATGAGGAGGTGCATACGATGCGTTGATTCACAGCAACTGTAACTAGTTAAATGAAGAGATTTTGTAGAAACGCCAAGGGTGTGGCAGAGGTTTGTCTGTTGACAAGCTCGGTTTCGCAGTTAGTTGGTGCAGCTGACTCAAACAGCTTGTTTATGTCAGTCCGTTGAGGTTCTCATCATGAGGCAATAACGAAACCCATGCACTTCAACATAACTTAATTCGTGACCAAAAATGGGGGCGGCAGTTTTGTACACAACCTCGCCATCAGTTGTTAACTGCGATACTGGCAATCTGATTCCACGCTGTCGAACAGAGAAAATACCAAATGAAAACATGACGTATTCAATGACTAAAGTTATCATTAGCGATGAATAGATGGTATTCTGAGCGTAAACTCAGTAGTTTGTTCCCGTTTTCCAAGTCGAGATCACGAGGTGTTCACCGGCTCTAAGTTTGTCTCTCTTAACAACAAACAACCAATTCAAGCATCCAAGCCGCCGGCCTAAATCACAATACTACCTCTAAGTTCACGGCATGTAACAACAACAAGTAACAATAAGCTTAGGAGGCGGATTCTGGTAGCGTGGGTCAAAGTACTTCATTCATACAATAATCAGGAATTCGTAAACCAAAATAGTAATAAAGATGTAAACCAACCGTCTCCCACACCGATCGCTTTTTATCGCTGCCTTAGGAAATTTCCATAACGTTCGAGTTGGTCAAAAGACGTCATGGAGGAGAGTAAGAAGGACAGCAGATCAGCCACGATAGGTTGGATTCATCTCCCATATTAGGTCTTTCGTGACTCACAGTCGGTGGCTGTTGTAGAGTTCAGACGGGCTATGGCCGATCAATTACGAACAACGCAACGAGTAGACGAGAAATATATTGTCGACACGTAAAATCGACGAGAGCGAGCGACGAGCGAGATGAAAAGTTAACACAGCAAAACGTCACGCGAGCAGGCACCGGAGCAGAAACGTTCGAGTGCGCGGGTGGCCTGCCGGTAACCATACTCGTTCAAACAAACGTTTACGCGCATACAAAATGTGGGGGAAGGGAGAGAGTACAAATGCTAACTGTAACTTCAACGCAGTTAGCCATAAACAAATAGGGTTGCTACAGAGCTCCTCCGCTAGAAGACAACCAGAGTGTTGACTTCGGTAATGTGGGAGTTTTTCAGTTAACCGGAACCGTTGACTCGAGCATGAATGGTCCAATTTACTCCTGCCACACAGCTCGCGTCCAGGTCCGGTGGAAAAGTGGGGGAAACAGTTGAAAATGGTTGGGGGGGAGCACGGTTGGGCAGATTACTAGTTGTGGGCAGAAGGGGAAGTGGGAACAGACACGTTGTGGTCGGCCTAGTAGGGCTGTAGCCTTGTTCACGTCCATCGCAGTCGATCTTCACCGGAATTCGAGCTTTCTAGCGTCTTCTCGCAATGCACGCCCCCAGTGCCCCATGTAGATGACGGATGGTTAATTCCAGGTATCTAGAATGTACAATGCTCATAAACTGAAAACGACAACCTCACCGGGTTTTATGATTCCGTGGCGTCCGACAAAATAAGGCTTTCTTTTGCTTTTCCAAAGAAAACGTCTCGTCGACAGTCTGTTGTAGGTCAGGCCATTTAGAATCAACTTGGTAAGGAAGTGTGACAACAAAAATTAGATACAGCAGACGTCCACGAAATCTGCGAATCGCACTGGCTTCCGCAAATCTCGCCCGCGTCTGCTCTGGTGGCTTGGTCCCGTCGAGGCAGGCGGAGTCACAACTGAAAGCGAATCTGTACCAACGCCAGGTAATGTACCGACCGAAGAGGGCGTTGCTGCTTGCGAACCAGTTTCCTTATCGGGTACCTCTATAAACGCTGGCTTCAGTCTATCAATAGAGATCACCTCGCGTTTACCATTGCTTTCCAGAACGAAAGTCTTAGCATAGCGTGCGAGGACGCGAAACGGTCCGGTATACGGCGGGTGCAAAGGTCGTCGAGGAGTAACCGCACGAACGAAAACATGAGAACAAGTTGACAGACGAGGGTGTACGTACGTTGGCGTCGTCTGTTCTCTCGGTGGATGTGGTCGGAGTCGCCTCATGTGTTGGGCTAGCCGCTCGCCGTAATCTGCGAAGTTGATAGGTCCCGTTGCGCGTGGGGCAACCAACTCGCCGGGTAAACGTAAGGAGCACCCATACACTAACTGGGCGGGGGTGGTATGCAGGTCAGCCTTCAGCGTGTTACGGATACCTAACAAGACTAGTGGCAGAACCTCGTGCCATGAGGGGTTGTTGCTAGCGGATAGTGAACTTTTCAACTGCCGATGAAAACGCTCAACCAACCCGTTGGCTGCCGGGTGGTAAGCTGTTGTGCGAATTCTACTACAGCCTAGTGCGTTGAGGAGTGAAGTGAAGGCTAAGTCAAAATGTGACCCGCGATCGGTAGTCACTACAGCAGGGCAACCAAACTGAGCGACCCAACGTTCTAAGAATGCTCGTGCGACGGTTTCCGACGAGCAATTCGGAATTGGTATAGCCTCTGGCCAACGTGTAAACCTGTCTACGCATGTCAGGATGTAAGTATACCCATCCGAGGGTGGCAGGGGTCCGACCAGGTCGACATGCACGTGATAGAAGCGTTCATCGGGGGCTGCAAAAGTTCCCACTGGGGTACGCGTGTGACGGTGGATCTTAGACCGCTGGCAGTGTATGCACGCTTTCGCCCATGTGCGGACGTCGCGATTGACGTTGCGCCAGACGAAGCGCTGCGTGACCAGTTTGACTGTTGAACGTATGCCAGGGTGAGACATGTTGTGCAACGTATCGAAAATTCGGCGGCGGAAGGCCAATGGAATAACCGGACGAGGAATGCCTTGTGAAGTGTCACAAATAATCAGACCACCGGAGGAATTCATGGGGACTCTTTCTAACTTAAGGGAACTGGACCGGCGGAGTTGTTCTATCTCCGGGTCGTTGTCCTGTGCGGCTGCGATTGCCGTCAGATCGACTGAGCTTTCCGTCGTGCTCAGTGTAGCATTAATGCGCGAGAGAGCATCGGCGACTGGGTTCGCAGTACCTGAAATATGACGAATATTGGTCGTGAACTGAGCGACATAATCCAGATGTCTCGTCTCTCTGGGGGAATACCTGTCCGTTGTCGAGCGTAACGCATACGTTAGAGGCTTATGGTCTGTGAATACGATAAAGTCCCTGCCTTCAAGGACATGTCGAAAATGGCGGATGCCGAGGTATACCGCTAACAGCTCCTTCCCAAAAGCACTATACCGCGACTCAGTAGGTTGTAACCGTTTAGAGAAAAAGGCTAGCGGGCACCAATGGGCACCGAGTTGCTGTTGCAGAACCGCCCCTACAGCCACGTCTGATGCATCCACGCTTAGCGCCAAGGGAGCAGACGGATGGTGATGCGACAGCGATGCTATATTGGCGATGGCCCTTTTTAAATTAATGAAGGCCATTTTTGCGGCCGTTGGGAATAAGAATGAACGTGTCTTACCTCTGAGTAGGTCGGTGAGCGGTTGCATTAGACAGGCACAGTTAGGGATGAAACGACGGTAAAAATTCACTAAACCATCAAAACGGCGAAGTTGCTTGAACGATGTGGGCTCCGGGTAGTCCACTATTGCCTGTACTTTGTCGGGGAGAGGTTCTATCCCGCTCGCGGATATACTATGACCCAGGAAGGCTACGCGGGACGCTCCGAAAGAGCATTTAGCCAGGTGTATGGTAACGCCATGATGCGACAGCCGGGTGAATAATGAACGCAAGTGTACGCAATGTTCCTCCTGCGATGAGCTGGCCACCAAGATATCATCTAAGTACGGATAAACACCGTCCAGTCCGCGACACACGTCGTGAATAAAACGTTGGAAAGTCTGAGCGGCGTTGCCCAGACCAAACGGCATGCGTAAGAATTCGAAAAGCCCGAACGGTGTTATGACTGCTGTCTTTGGGACGTCTTCTGGGGCTACAGGAATCTGATTGTAAGCGCGCACTAGGTCGATTTTTGTGAATATCTGTTTCCCTGACAGGTTTGCCGTCAAGTCCTGAATGTGGGGAATTGGATACCTATCGGGAGTGGTTGCGTTGTTCAACGCTCGATAGTCGCCGCACGGGCGCCAGTCGTTGTCAGTCTTTTTAGGCACCATGTGCAATGGCGAAGCCCACGGGCTATTGGACGGACGGATAATGCCGAGTTGGAGCATATGCTCGAATTCGGCTCGGGCAATTTTGAGCTTTTCAGGAGCTAAACGGCGTGGACGACATCGAACTGGCGGCCCTCGTGTGACAATGTGATGCGCAACGTCGGTTGTCACGGCCGGCAGTTCGTTAGCGGGGCGGATCAGTTGAGGGAATTCGGATAAAAGTTTCCCGTAAGGCTCGCAAACTAGAGGATTGGCTAGCATAGGACTGATCACAGCCGCGTGTGATGGCTTACCCTGAACGTTTAGCTTTGTCGAGGTATCGATCAGACGTGATCGACGTGCGTCGACCAGTAAATCGAAATGTCGGAGGAAGTCGATACCAACGATAGGGAAAGGAATATCGGCCACGAGAAAAACCCAGGGAAAATCGCGTCTAAGGCCAAAGTTTAAATTCATCAGTCGACGACCGAAGGTTTTAATGGGCGTACCGTTTGCAGCTCGGAGAGTAGTGCCGGATTCTGAACGCGCATCCATTACTGAATGCGGGATGACACTGACCTCTGCCCCTGTGTCTATTAAGAATTGCATTTTGGAGGTTAAATCTTTCAGAAAGAAAAGGCGACTGCTGTTTGACTGGCCTGTGGCTGTCGTCGCTAGAACACGCCGGCCTGCTAGTTTAAACGCTTTTTACCACGATGGCTACATGGCGATCGACATCGCCTAGCGTTTTCGCCATACGTCTCATGATACCAACAAACACTGCCAGTTTTTAGTCCGGGCGGTGATCGGGCGCGCGTTGGAGGAAGTCTAGACGGTGACCTATTGCGCTGAATGCTGGCGCGAAGATCAGCCAGTTCACGCCGCAACTGAGCTATCTCGGCGTTTGTTTCTGAGGGGTTGTGTTCACGGCATTCCAGTGATTTCCGCAGGTTTGCTATTTCGGCGTCCTTCGTGGCCAACAAATGATCCGCCGGACTGTTCGCGTTAACTATTTGCCCAACTACTGCTGGCTGCCCTGTGCCTCGGAAACGCTCATGTATTGCGTCGGCCGAAACCGCAAGGTCGCCTAACGAACGTGAGGGTAACACGGAAAGTAGCCCCTGCGTGTACTCAGGCAATCTTTGAATCCACAACTCTTGCAAAAATGACTCAGGCAACTGCGATTTACCTGCTACATGTCTCATCTCCCGAAGGAGAACCGACGGCTTCTTGTCCCCCAACTGTAGTCGTTGGAACAGTTGTTCCAAACGCATTTTATCGGATGACTGTGTTTCCTTAAGAATCGTCTGCTTAGCGGACTCATAACGATCGGTCGTCGACCCCAGTAAAATATCACTAATCAGGGTTAGCATATCTCGGGGAAGACGCGGTATAAGCTGCGAGAACTTATCTGAGTCATTTGTTATGCGCCGGTTGCCGAACTCTATTTCCAACACAGCGAACCACAGCTCTGGGTCGAGATCCCCAAAAGCGGGAACAGCTAGTGTGATCAACGACACCGAAGACGAGAATTCGGACTTCACCTCCTTAGTGGCCATAGCGACCGAGCGAATGGAAATGATATAAATATATATATGAACTATATATATACAATTTACGCACCCAAAAAGTGATGAGAGGATGGGAGAAAAAAAATGAACTCAGGTATACACTGATATATATATATATACCATAAACGGGCTCACCAATTTGTAGAGTTCAGACGGGCTATGGTCGATCAATTACGAACAACGCAACGAGTAGACGAGAAATATATTGTCGACACGTAAAATCGACGAGAGCGAGCGAGGAGCGAGATGAAACGTCAACACAACAAAACGTCACGCGAGCAGGCACCGGAGCAGAAACGTTCGAGTGCGCGGGTGGTCTGCCGGTAACCATACTCGTTCAAACAAACGTTTAAGAGCATACAAAATGTAGGGGAAGGGAGAGAGTACAAATGCTAACTGTTACTTCAACGCAGTTAGCCATAAACAAATAGGGTCGCTACACTGTAGGTGCTAGATATGACGGTCACTGAGGTTCAGAGGCCAAAATGTCACCGCTATTCAGTTGATTCGTCTGTGAAAAGAGTACTTAATGATGAGGGGCAGTGAGGGCCGCAATAAATACTGATTTGCGGATACTGCTTTGCCTTCAATTACAAGGTGTGGGGACCCTGATGTTGTCCGCTCGAGTCTAGACAGAGTATTTTGTGCCTTGAGCTCCCAATTGTTTCAGATTTTGGGTTTGCCTTCCCTTATTCCTACTGCATGCCATGCACGTACTGCTGTCGATAACAATGAGAAGGCTGAAAACGGCAGTAAAACATGTCTACTGCCTCACTTTTGCAATCCGTTGGGACATGCACATGTAGCACAAATGGTGTAAATGTCATTTAGTATATCTGTTCAACACTAACCTCCTAGTCTCGCTGTGGACAACCGGCCATCACTTAGATTCGAGTCCAATACAGAGGCTTTGGCCCTGTTGCGCAAAGCAACACTGACATTCGCTTGACCGGATAGTGATGCTGCATAATTCCTAAAGAAACAAAACGGTGCCAACGGCAGATCCGCACGTCGATAAGAACGAAACTTGATTTTTAAGCACATATCTTCGAGTGACAGCATTCCTAATAAGTCGGCGTTTCCTAGTTAGGGGCCCAATTAAGGTGATCCCTAGCAAGTGTTAACCTGCTCTTACTGGGAGCGGCAGTATGATACGATTTGGCTTACTTACAGAAGTAGCTTTATCCAATAAAGTAGACGTCAGCCCTTGGCTTTTGTCAGAGGTAGCACAGAAAACAATGCCATTCACATCAGCATTCAATGGTGCATTCTTATTGTCATGTATATTACCAGTGCCCTGTAAAACAGACTCAAAGGATAAAAGGTAAATGGCTGCTCAGTCTAACTGAACTCGGTGCACTGAGAAGTGTCTTATGTTAACACGTCTACACATATAGCACACGTTCATAGTCTGGTGCGATTTTTATACTTTGTGTATAGCCTGATTTCTGGTTGAATGCTATTGGTTACCCAGACCGAAGTAGAAGGTTCGCTTGAGGGGCTTTGTTCTGGTTATTTGACCGAATGATCTGACTTGCAGGACATCTGCAGGAAGCACAGTTCACGGTTCACTGGGGCGGGGCCAGTGACCGTTGTTTGGGCGATTACACCCTTCGAATAGGGTCTAACCGTCCACATGGCTCAACGGAATTAGCTCTGTATCTCAAAGATCGTCCAAGAAGAAAGAACTTAGTGTAGTTCATCTGCCCAACCAAGGAGTCCGAGGCCAGTGGGCTGGTTGCTGTGCCTTTTTGTTTTCGGAGACGGGTGACCAAACTGGCACGTTTTAGTTGCTCGTCGTGTCCGATAATTCAGTTCGCAACCAAGAAGCATCTTTCTAAACGTCACTTTCTGTTTCTGTCTATTGTTCGCCCACTTCTGGCTAGCAAATTAAATGGTTCTACTTTTACTAAAAGATAGGTTCAAAGTTGAACGCTTCACATTTGTCACATTTGGATTCTATCATCCTGTGAGCTTGGTCTAGGACGACAGTGGTTCATAAGGGTTGACGTCAAATATAGAACAACTTAGTCCACAACCTTCGTTGTTTGTCATATTTATCACTCAGTACTGGAACGCAATATTGGTCCCTGTCACACACTCCGACCTGGGCTTTTCCTTATTGATGTCCAAACCTGGTCTTTCTAATAACCACTTTTGGTTAAGGTGGAAATGCTTATCCATCGTGAAACAACTGGGGCTGTGAAGCTATGTTAGGAGTTCATAAGAACAGATGAACTGTTAGTTGGTGCGTCCCGTCCACCGTTCGATTTGTCGCTGAGGGTCGCGGAAAGCTTCGCAACATGTCTAGGTAATGTCAGCTTTAGCATGCCCGTTCGAACTCCAATCCATGGTTGGCTTAATCTGCTTATCTTAAACGATCCTCCCAAATCAGTAGACAGGTAAGCTAAAGCTTTACAGCGTGCCTTGAAGGTCGCAGTCTCAAATTTATGAGTTGATTTTGTTTTATCTGTTCCAACTGTTGTCAAGTCACTCGTTGGGTTTGTGAATGCAACTCCGAATACACATCGTGATATCCCTTGTAACTCAGGGATTGCCAGTGCAAAGTGGTGATGCTCGTGATCATGTATGTTGTCGCCGGCAACCTTAAAATGGTGATTGTCAGCTTACAACTCATCTACACATCAACTTTTGCGTTACTTTTTCGGTCACATAGGGGCCAGACATTACCTAAAAGGGATTTTTACGTTAGTTTGAACTCAAACCGGATGTCTGCGGTTAACACAATGTTAAGTTTACAATGTTTCCACATGAAGAGACCCTCAGAGGAAAGTGACCCTTCAAAGAACCTCTTACAACACACGTAATGCTTTTGTATTGGGGGCACCTTTTAAGGCAGCGCATCCTCCAAAACTATACGCGAAACACTTCACGGTCGAAGTGGTCTCAGCTCCCTCAAAAAGAAGCAGCATGGTAATCTTGTTGGATCATGTTTCGACTGCTTACGCATTAGCTGAGGAACGGCTCGCTGAAGTACACTAAAAGCCGTTCGGAACAAATCTTCACACCGTCTTGGCAACCCAGAACATGGTCTACACCCTCCAAACTCACTCTCACCAAGTGTTTGATGGAACGTGTGCGTGCTGTTCTTCATTGGTGGCATCTTGTACGTGAAGCATTGACAATTACATTGGCTCAGTTTTTAGGCATATTGCTTGTCAGCTAATGCAAGGTATTTGAAGGTTTGGGTATAAGCAGTTGCCTTTGAAAGTTAGGTCTTCCTCTCTTCCCTTTCTTTTTTTCTTATATCTGCTTCTCTCATTTTTTTCTTTATGGCTGTGTTGCAGCCAAGCATTAGCAAGAGCTAACGATGTGTTGCTGTCTTTGATGACGATGGTGATAATCTATACGTTTTGCCCAAACTGCTTATAGATACTATTGCCTGACTGATTGCACGATACAGAGGCCATCTGATATCATACTTCTTTTTGCAGTTTCTACAATATTCTAGAATAAATGCATATTTCTCCATTCCCACGCCGCATCACGTCTACAGATGATTCCCTTGTTTTCTATCCACCTCAGGTACACCCCTTTTGTACTACGGGTCCGAGTTGGCAGTCAGCATCAAGCCCACAACAACACCTCCTAAAAATATTTATCCAATATCGAAGGTTCCATTTCCGAATCTATCTGTCAGAGATAGTGAATTAGTTTGTCAACTACCTATGCCCTGGGACCAGTCTGGAATGGGTTTCTCATCCGCTTTATCGGGTGACACATTCAGGGCCTACCTGAAAGAATTTGCTGTTTCTGAAACGGTTGAGGTAATAGCCCTAGCATTTACCTTGAATTGTAACTCATACTTTCTGAGTAACTAGGGAACTGTCTAACAAAAAGCTGCTAAATTTAGCAGGTGTTTTTGCTGTTGTCTACGAAGAACAAGTTATTATTACAGAGTCACTCTTCCTACTTTCCTTAGCTGAATTGGGGCTAGTTTTTGCGCTTACCAACTGGGTCGAAGAAAACAGGCTGCAACTAAGCAGTTTGTTGAAGATGTATCTCATACTCAGGTAATGGCTCTCCAAAGAAGCCAAGGTTGCTTTTATGCACGATTCATCGTTGTTTTTAGCCAAATGAAGTTTAAATAGTTACGGACACTGACCACACCTGTAAAGACTGTTGAATGTTCTATTTCGAAAGTGCTCGAAAGACTACTTTGTTAGTTCGAAGTTCTACTTTTATTGTCCGATTTCCATAAATTCGTAAAAGTCAAAAGTAAAACCCCTCTGTTACCTGTCACCCCATGTGAAAGTGGTGCGCTTATAGTGAGACTGGATTCGAAGGAACGTTAACAGTGCTGTACTACAATCTTATGATGAAACTGAAGGTTGGCTCAGTCTACACACATATTTAACTTCCCTTTTCTCTTTTTTGACACTGCGTATTCAACTCCCTCGTTCTACACTTTAGTCGGCACTTTCTTTTGGTCGAGGACATACACCGTTCAATATGGTTGAACAATTGATCCGATTACGTCCAAAACCGAGCCTTTTGTGGGGCGAATTTGAAGAGCTTGAATTTGGTAACTCGGTGAGTGACTGGACAATTTGTGGTTGGTTTTGAGGTCATGGTGTTACTAATCGGAAATCAGTTACATGTTTCTCCTCGTGAATGTGGTTGGAACAATGGGAAGACACCAGCCATTTATTGCCTCTCTTGGAATTATTTCATGTAATTCCAAACAGCCAAACAATGATCCACAGTGCTGAGGTCATGGATTAGAGAAGTGGACAAATATATAGGGAGAAAGTACGGAGACTACAATCAAAACAATGACTATCAAGGTAGCTGCAGCATCCGAGTACATATTTTTTAATCGCACAGGAGATTGTGGAGCCCAATGGCTAGGACCGAAGCAAACCCGAGAGTGGCTTTTCCGATTTCCAAATAAACGGCTGTGTTCATAAACTTTTGCTCAACTTCTAACTTGGTTTATATACTTGGCTGTGGGTGAAGCTGAGTGTCGTCCATCAGTATGTACGGAAAAATCGGGCTTTTTGAGTTACGTTTCCAGTCATTTTGGAACATGTTCCCTTACACTGTGGAATATAGTTGTCATTATATCCTTTCCTAGTTGCTCTTACGGTAACTGCCCGAGTTTTTACAACCGGTAAAGTGTAGTTTGAGCATCATTCAAAACTTGTCACATCCTCCGCATTCCTACAAGCTTTTCGGTCAGCCTCTTTTCAAAATCCATACTGTCAGACGTGGTAAACTTGAACTGCTTATTCATAGCCGTAGAGATACGGTGCTGTGTAATCTTGTGATTTAGTTGTTTTCCTGTAGTGCTGCAGCGAGGTGTTTCTTGGCCGCCGTTTCCAAGGCACCATTAGGAACGGAAATTCCCAATCAACTCTCCTCTTACGTGCTGTTTATTTCAAACTTCTAGATGAAGTATGTGTTGTATATTTGTTGACGCATGGTAGTGGGTTTTGGTTGGCCTGAGAACCACTTTTCAGCTTGTTTCTCCTGGACAGTGCTTTGTTTAATGTTTTACTCAAATGCGTTTTCATCGGACTTCTACATTCAGGTCAAGTCGAAACAATAAAATTCACACAGCATGAGCGTTCAAACTACATGTTGTCCTGCCCACATAGGCTTGCACTACATAGATCACTCTAGTTTACCATCTGATTTATGGATAAGTGGAACATCTAGCAATTTCAAATGTGAGTAGTACACTTGATTCACGTTCAGAAGTAACATTGATATCGCGTGAGTTGTCAACCAAATCCATACATCCTCCACAAACGGACTGCACAACTCTCTCCTGCTATCAACAAGCCCCCGGTGTGTATCCGTACGTTACGATATCGCGAATCTACTTTCTCTATGCAGCTATAGCAAAATACAGAGAAAACAAAACATTTTTTACTGTGATAAAACATTTCTTTTTGCTTAATCGTTCTTCAGAAAAGCTAAATGGATCGTGTGGTAAGTGTTGAATTTCCACCAACACTTACACGTGACCTCAGCGGCTAAATAGCCAGCCTAAGCTACCCCACAACGTAGGCATACTGCAGACAGCTTGTTGCAGGTCATTAAATCTAGACAGGGTCAATCTGCGTGGCCCATATTCTAATATGACTGGATTTACATAGTAAAAGCGTTGTGTCTTTCTACATTTACTATTTCAAACACGTTTATCTGAACATGGCTGTAAGCTGTCTTTTGAATTGTATTTTTTAACATTATAGACAACCATTTCAAGAATTAGCATTATTAATATCGTGCATCATTTTTCTCCACAGGAAAATACAGAGGGCGTCGAACTGTTTACAAGAACAGCCACGGGCTATCCACCGTTCATTATCGCGTTCCTCAATCAAAAACTGGATTACGGGGCGGTGTTCAATTTCACCAATGTCTGTTCTCAAGTGATTCCACGGCTAACTTATCCATTGCGCACGGAACTCGTCCCCGACAAAGTTGTTAGCAGCAGCCGAATTTACTTGAAAGCAAATAACGAATCTGCCGTTTACGTGTTCGAATGTGCTTAAGGGTGTCACTGGGTTGGTGTTTGAATTACGTGTTGCCTGACAGTTGTTCAGTGTGTAGTTTAGTTTCTTGTGTTCTTGTTTGCAAATAAATTCGGGCGTTGTTCACAAATTCTCTTACACCATAAATTCTGATTTGTTTACTAAACGGCGCAATTTATGATTTACAATCTCAGGTGTTTTCATGAACCTCTGATTCGCCATTATGAAGTAGTAAGATGACATGTATTGTCTTTGGACCTCTGGTACATTCCTTGTTAGAAGCAGTGTCATCCCTTCCGTTTGTCCACAATCGGTCATGCAGAATTAACCGACCAATTGAGAGTTTTTGACGCCTAACTCCTGACCAGAATGATTTGCATCTTACGTGGTGCACTACGGACCATAACAGACCATAAGTGCAGCAGCAGCACAAGTCCTCAATCGGAGGAATCAGCGAATCATGTAATCTTTAGGTGGATACGTTAGACGACAGAAGCCATTAGTGTTAAATAGCCTAAACGCCTCCGTTATTTTACCCAGTTGTATTTGAAGCAGAGCGGTCAAAAATACACGAAATCTACCGTTTTTGTTAGTTGGAAGTAGTGATGGTGTTTTTCGCAGCTCGGGTTGTGGATTTAGGTAATGGGATGTTCATCGAGCTTGACATTTAGGTTGCGAACGTTTCATCACCAAACAAGGTGAATTCATCAGTGCGCAAGTGTTCCAACGCATAGGTTTGAGAGCTGAAACACCTGCGCACTGATGTCACCTAATCTGGTGATAAAACGTTTGCAACCTAAATGCTAAGGTTGGCGAACATCCCAATACCTGAAATTTGCCGTCTCACACCAGTTCAGCATTAGTTCACCTGTACTTCTTCAAGACCGCTCTAATTACAGATTCCGTGTTGGGTAATGAAATTTTGAACGTTGTTGGCCGGTTTGTGTATTTAGGAAGTTTCGGCAGCATCGGCGGAGGTACACGGAAGGAAAGAAGCCCTTCTCGTCAAAGGCTAGAGCGGTCGTTACTAATCTAAAACAGCTGTGGTGATAAAGGGGCTTCTCTCTGAACACTAAGGATCGTGTGGGGGGGCGACTGTGTTATTTCACGCCAGTGAGAAGAAGTAAACCACCTTCAGGTGTTCGACTATCGCAGTCCACGTTCGGCTGCTCGCGTCCGATAGCACCAATGATGAGGCTAGAAAGCCAAGCTAGTTCTCTCGGTAAACCAGTGTAAAGTTGGTGGCATGGGGTAGGTAAGTGAAGTCTCTCACCAACGGGTTGTTCAATGTAAGCTGTATTCGTCTCCCGGACTGGGACCACATGAATCAAAGAGTGTTTGGCGACATCTAGGATAGTGACCAACCGGACTCAGTAGCGTGAATGCCACCGTTGTTTGACCGAGTTGTCTTTGCAGTAAATGATGTGGGTAGACAGTGAAAGCTAATGGCAAGCCACCCTGCGGATGACACCTTACTTCCACCTACAGTTTCGTTGTTTGTTTGCAAAACGTAGACACCTTGATGTTTGGATGTAAATGTTTTTAGTGGTTGGGTATTTTCTTGTTCCTTCTTAGTTAAGGCTTGTTTTTCACCGTGGTTGCATAGCAGCCATGCATCAGCCAGAACCACTGATGTATAACTGTCTCTAGTGACGAAGTGCTGGATGTAAGCACGTCGAGTTTTTGAAGCTTTGACGTAGGGGTTTGTGAGCTAAGCCTCAGCGCTCCCGCTCCTTTTTCTTTAAGCCATGAAATTTCGTCCTGATTACATGGCAGTCAGGTATCCGTATCAAACACAAACGTTATGTTCATTGATCAGAGCCGTTATCCAGTGTGTCACCGTCAGTGGTTTGCCTCTATTCACATCACCGCTAGCCACTCTCCTCAACCTTACTTTGTCTTGTTTTTCTTTCGTTTCCTTTTTACTTAGGTAGAGTTTGCTAGAATAATCGTGGTGAACGGTGACGCAAACCACTGTACCACCTAGTTAGATTTAACTGTCATGTTTAAATTTATTGTTCGTTAGGGTGCTGTAACCTTGTTCACACTTTTCATGGCGTAAACGGGGATGGCTGGTGCTACCAACCTAATAGGTTATGGATCGTAACACCTGGTCGTTAACGTTACTCATAGTTTTAAGTGCCAAACAAACTACCAGCAATTATTGTAACATTACTTCTGACTCAAACTAGTTATTGACCGTTTGTTGCAGAGAGCTATATATAAAGTGATCCGGCCTCTAAGCTCCCTGATGTTAAGACCTGCCCAATAGTTTCCGTTCGTTCAAGTCATGCCATACTACTCACAGCAAAATAACAGCTCAGATTCGTCCGTCACTGTAGCAACTTGGAGCAACACGCATGTGGACAATACAGCAAACCCATCCCATTACAGTCTACAGAAGCTTCACCCTGTTCTCTTAAGATGTAGAGGAGTGTGACGGAAGCGGCTTTGTTCTGCATTTCCCTATGCCTTCAAGTGAAGTCAAAAGGCCGGTTACGCGCTTTGACGGAGCGCGAATATAGTGCAAAAGCCGTCAATTATTACTTTTCGCGACCTAGTGTATGCAGACAATCTTGCTCTTCTCAAACTGGGTTCATGAGGAGTCTTGATCGTCCAAAACTGATTAATGCCCTCAGTTCTTCACTACGGTGTTGCCTCTACACCTTCTAAATGAAACGTGTTACGAGCTTGGCAACATCCCCACTCCTACTGTCACCCTTGATGGTGAGCGTTAGGGGGTAATCGGAACGTTCGTGTAATTTGGTTGCTGCATTAGAGTTCATTAGAATGCTTGAGATCAAAAAGTGTATACCTAAACGGCGAATGACTTGCCAACTTATTTCATTCGTGGTACCCGTGATATCCGTCTTCCTGTGAAAAACCATGTATTGTAGCTGTGTGAGAAGTCAACGTACGGTTGTGAGATCTGCGTTTTCGCGCAGAGATGATCACGGAACGTTCGTTTGTAACCGCCATTGTTCCGGAAACATCAGCCGTGTGTGACTGGAACAACGTCTCATCAGTGACGAGGTTCACCGGCGTGTCTTCAGGACTTACAGAATCTGTCATCATCTGGGTATAACCTCGTTCTACACGATTGGTTGATTTGGACATGTCTGATGAATGTCTTGTTTGCGAGCGATATCCATTGTGTGACTTGGATTCCTAGTCTGAAAACACCGACAATGAAGCCTGGTTCCGTTGGGTGTTCCCTGCTTCCTGACTGATTTCCGAAGGACGGGTAGCATCTTTGGGTAAAGACGCTGTCCAATTCAGTCTTTTCCTTCCACATTTTATCTTTCACTTTTTCCCCGTCTGTGTATTTTCGTGTGGTTATTCGTCTCTTTAGTAAGATGAATCCTCTTCCAGAAGAATTGGTTCCGTGAGTGAAGCTGTAAATGAAGACGTAACTACTACATTACTTCGAAATGCAGACACGCACTGTAACTTATCCGAACTTAAGAAACAAGAACGATAACATCTGCTCAATATGTTCACCGTCAATAGGTACTCCCGTAGTTCCATGAAGACGTCCATCAGATGGTCCACGGGAAGTGAACAAGCATAACAAAAGACGCGAATTACAGTGTCATATTCATGACACCTCTGAGGTAGCACGTAAGAGAGACCCAGCAGCTGGGCATCCAAACATTAAACAAACCGAGCTTAACACCCCGCCAAGTGTCGTGTGGATCCACACGAACAATCTGACTTGGTCCACTAGATTCTATATCTTGGCTGCGACCAACAATTTGTGGGAAAGACAGACAAACAGCTGTGTGTATGCCTGCACGAACACGAATTAACGAGCCGACCCTAGTTCGCAACTATGGTATCACTGTACAGACACATATGCGAAGAAGTTTGTGCTGGTTAAAATGCACGGGAAGCTCCGTATTCGCGGAATTCATTCAATTGACACGTGGGTGTAGACAGCCACTAAGTCAGCATCGTTGAAGCTGGAACAAAAGAATGAACGAAGACAGACCAGCGGTCAAAGACAGGAGTAGCAAATTAGGCTCATTCCCGCGCACTTTTATCAGATAACGGTTCCCAGTATGGGTTTGTAACTTCATAACAAATCGCTCGTCACCAGTATGTGTGTTCTAATTATTTTAAACATATAGTAAACCAAGTGTGTGATACTCCGCCGGTTTTACCTTGCAGTAATTTCGTGAATAGAGAGACTGGGATTGTTTAGAGTCAACGTTGACTAAACACCACTCTCATTTGCCCGCAGCTTTCGCATTCCGATAGACGTTTTAGCTGGAACCTTTCGAAAAAAAGCAATATGCCCTAGTTTTGCCGTTGTTAGAGTCCACCAGTAGTGCATTTCCTTGTGGCCACGGGCGTTTGATCTCAAGTGCATGTTCTCGTGGGACAACTTTGAACGCTCCCAAAGTTAAATCGCTTCTTCAAAACAGCATCAGTCGTCGGCAGCTCATCCTTTTTTCAAACATGAGTGCCCTGGACAAAAAAATGCAGAATAGCGCATGGTGGTCTTGAAGTACGCCGTGAGCACCCGCATGGCTCACATAAAGATAGATTTGAGAATTGTAGATCTGATAGCTTACGTCCAGGAGTGGGTGACATTTATTTCTAGACACGTAATTAGGAATTAGACGGGACAGAAAGAACTGGTTTCGTTACAAAGGAACCTGTAGCTAAGTCCCGTGTCCAAAAATCTGTGCCAACACTTTCGGTTGCGGAAAGAAAGCCATTAGCACCGTACAGAAGCGGGAAAAAGAGTTTCCATTCAGTCGTTCTATTTCCATTCACAAATCGACAGCAACATGGTCCTCTAGGGTTAGATAGTTTGCCTACAGTTTTTGACAGCGGTTGGCTAGCATTGACAAAAGATCCAAGTTCTCATCTCCATTACATAGTTGACTGAGTAATAGCATTTAAATCAGGTTTGTTGAGGGGGCGCTTTAAACTGAAGTGTTTGGTGTTTAGACTAATGTATTTCGATCCAGATGGGGAAAACCCTACCAACCAGCAGACTCACTGAAACTGAAGTGCGAAGCGCATCGATGTCAAAAAAATCTGGTCGATTTAGTGTAACAGTGAAATTTCTAGTCGGTGGCATGGCGTATCCAAGCTACACCTTGATTCCGTGACGTCATTTAAAAAATGAAGGCGCGTCCTGTAGTTTATTCGCCACCTGTTTTTCAATTCTTTTTTATTGCTGTCTGTGCTTAGCCCAGCCCCCCTTACAATTAACTCAAAATGGAGGGGACATTTTTTGTGTGCAATCCGAAAATTCTATTTAAAGTTTTCTAGAGGTAGTGCCAGAAGTTAAATTTTATAGGTAGTACCATATTTAGCAGAACTGAGAATTTTGGCTTCATGATGCAATATGGCTATTACTCTGTGTACTGCATAATTCGGGTCGCTGTTCAGTAGTTCTTGTGTAAATGTCAGAAAACGGTAGCTAACTGTTCATTTGTCGTCAATATCGTGCGGGTTGAGGCGACCGTTTTTTTGTCGTTCTATCGTCCCTCTCTGTTAGCTCGCTCCTATCATTGTAACATGTTCACACACGCATGTCTATCGTCTCCCCGGCAGTCATATTCTATTGGTTCTCTTTTTCAGCGAATGTGATCGATTTCCGTGCATAGGTTGTAACGTTACCGGTCCAACAAAGAGATTAGTGAAAATTTTCAGTCGTTTTTGTCTACTTGCACCTAAATGAAATTGGTGGACAATCTTACGACTGGTTTTCAGCGTTAAAATCTGCTATCCCTCCTGTAGTGCAAATCAACCGTGTTTTCAACAATGCTCGGAACCATCTGATGCACTTCAGTGTAATCTGGGACTATCGACATTTAATCAGGGGAAAAATCAATGCATACGTTGGGTTAACGCTAACCCAGAAGCGGTTGACAACACGTGAAACCCTCGCACATTAAATTCAGCACTCGAAAATGGAACAGTAACGACATTGAAGAAGAAAATGGTGGCTAAACTTCATTAAATCTAAACATCCTCCGCGCGTTTGAACAGGATTTCGCCGTGTTAGTGTGGTGACTTCCATGACCGATGTACATAGGCCCATAAGCTCAGTGTTGTCAAACGGAGATACATGCGTACGACCTAGAACCTTAACTAAATCGCGTGGTTGTTCGTTGTTATGGGTTCAAACCACTGGCCTCGTATCTTACCTGATGTTTAAGTACGAACACCGAAAACCACCAAATCTAGCTCTTAGTTTGAATAGAATGTGATGCCGATTTTAGAAATTCGGTTGTTTCGAAGGCGCTCATTGTACTATCAGTCTGATAATTCCCAAGTTTATGGTCAAAAATTCATCCAGTTAGCTTCACCTCTGCGACCAAAGGAGTGGATATATTGTGTGGAATATTTTGATAGGTTGATCACCATGCACCGCTTAACAAGCAGCATATGGCCTGAGGCGTGTACAAATAGGCCTAAAAGATTCCCTCTAAACTTCGCTGGCCAAAAATAAACCACGGATAAATGCAAACGATCGATTACTTAAATTGACTCAACATACAATCTGATTGGCATGGTCAGCCCACCACGCGCACATGAACGATCCCACATCCAGTCGTGTTATGCGAGGCTTACGCAATCTGTGTTTAACATGGTCATAGCAAGTGTGGTTTTCGGTTAACTTTTAACTGTACGCTGTAACGGTGATAACCAAACAACAAATTTTTGCAAATCGTTGACCTGTAACGTGCAAGTAACATTGGAGGTTTAGTCAATTATATGTTAGATACTTCGAAAGGAATGCTATAGAATGCGACAACTGGACTGAATTCAAGTGCTGTTTGAGTGTCTTCGTAATGTACCTAAGGATGTTGAAATTATTTTAGGCTTGTTAGAGCAGAACGAGAAGCAAAGGTGTTCACTCTCTTATCATAAATCACATTCATCTGTGCTGGTAACTATTCTAGATCGACCACTTCTGTGAGGACATTTGGAATTGTCATGTTTCCATGACCGTATTGATCGAGAACGCTTAGTTTTCTTTTCAACATTTGGCCAAATTGATTTCGCTTGGTCATCTTCGTCCGTTTTGGTGTCCAGTAGCGTACGAAAGTGGACAATTGGACCGGATGGTCTTCAATGCCCAACCCATATTATACACAAGAATACGTTAACCTCTAATCCCATATTCGTTGCACTTTGATGAACATACAATGTCCGAATAACCCCTCTTTTATCACAAAACTATCTGTGGTTTTCGTTTTGTCATTTTCCCGATCGACCGCTCACGTCACCTGTTCTGGCTACTGATCAATCGTTCTCCGAACATTTCTTGTTCGATTCTGCATAAGACCTTCATTCGTTCATCTGATTCCATACACCTCCGCTGAACCCAGTTGGCCGACTAAGACCACTATATTTGGCGTTAGATTGGACTGTGAAAGGCAGGCTGATGAGTCACGATTCCAATCCAGGAAGCTGCACGGAAAACGTAACGCGCCAAAATTCTACGCTGACCAATACAAGGCTGGTATGAAAATTCTCATGCACCGACGTGATAACCATCCAACCCATATATCTTCTACTGTCTGGTCAGTTGGAACGGGCGAGATGGTCCATGACTGTCCATGACTGAAGTTAAAGGAAAATTACAGTGAAATTAACCCCCTAATACTTCCCTGATAGCATGGCGATATATCTAGAGATGATAGCACTGTGACCCACTGGCATATCCTTGTTCTGTTTTCCGACTCGCCCCCCCACCTATAATAATTGCTTATCTTGGACTATTCGACTACCTAACTTTAGGTTTGGCTTAGCTGAATACGTACCAGGACCATGGAACTAAGGCCAGGTAATCTGGTGGCGGCCATAGGTAGGGTCTAATGGGAAATGATGGCTGAATAAAGGCTTGTTAGTCATCCATAATCACGTGGGTGGTAACCGGAAGATGCTACCGGTAACAGAAAAGTACTGTATTCACTCTGGGTACCTAAAAGTGCAAAAGAGCGAGGCCAGTGTTCATTACGTTTACTGTACATGACGACTGTCTGCTGAGCACCCCAGACTGTCAACCATTTTTGTCCGCGGGTGTTTTTCAATCCGCAACTATTAATTTAATGTTATTGTCCTCTGCAAATTTATAGTCTCGCGTCGGCTGAGTCCTAACATCTAACCCGGCCTTCTAGGCCAATATGAGAGCCACAGTACATAAAAGAAACTTAACGCTCGCCCCGGTTCCCACAAGATGGCATATCAGGCGGGAAAAAATGGCCAAAATTACTACACTCGGTTACGATCGCCAACTTGTTCTAGGCCTGGATGTCACCATGCCTACCACGCTCCCACAGCTCTTCCTCCCCGCCCTGTCGATCACTCCAGATACGCCATGCAAAAGCGCTCTCAAGCTATCGACCGGCCATTGCGGACAGCGTCCACATACTTTCACGCCGGAAATGAGTGGGTGGGAGCGCGGCTAGACATTTAGCCCCTACAGCTTCGTTTGGTCCGTCTCCCGCTCACTGACGAAATTCACCCATCAGCATAGCAGTACAGTCTGGTGCGTTTGGCCGGTCCATCGCCGAACGTTGCCCGATGCCAGACGCGTAAGCAACCAACCGGGCTGTCTGAGAACCGAACTGCTGGGGTTGAAAATAGGTTTTATTTCTGCAGGGCCTAATTAATTGGTTAACATCGAGCACGACACCACAATGACAGTTATGATTAGTTTAGGGCCCAGATTCGTACCGTTTCGTCTCTCTACAGCACAGACACTGGTATCAAACAAAACCATCGTTCTGACAAATGGAGCAATTCGTGAGAATGTTCCAGTTACACCTGTGGGTGCACTGTCATAGGCAGACGACTACAGGTCACAGTGACTATTGGTCATCGCGGAATCCCCCCGATTTCACGATCACCCGTGTAATTCGAATATTGAATCACCGTATAAGAGCAGTAACCGAGTTAATTGAACGTTTCACAAGCTTCGACCCTAATTTGACCGATACAACAAAGGGGGCTGTTCAGCTCTGGTTGTACGTGTTTAGAGTGGAAGATATAAACTAGGTGCCAGTCATTTCTGACCATGAAAGATCTCTTCATGCATAACCCCACACTCTTTGTTGTGACTGTGTAAATGTTGTTAACTGCACTAGGTACTTGTAATGATGTTACCGGATACCTCGTACGAACTGATGCCGTTTTATCCTATCGTGGTGGTTATATCGAGGAAGCATTAGCTTAACATTCTTCGGACTGAGCAACTCTGATGTTGTAGGTAGAATGAACAAAAACTTCCTAAATTTGTAAGACGAAGGTAGCAGTGGGTAGATTTCAAGTCATACTGTAAGCTCCATTTGATAAGTCCAGGCAACAGGAATGAAACCGGCCTAGCAAAACGAATGTTAATGAGTTTATTGATGGGCATTACTACGACATAGGATGAGGACAGTTCAATTCAAACAACGTCTTTAGATTACTGGATCAAGTGACTATGACGATCGCAACAGTAGTTTTCTCAGAGAACCAGCTTATAGTGAAAAATCGAACAGAACGGAACACCCTGACTTGAAATAGAACGATACAGCTCGATACTATGTTCACAGAGCTGACAGGTCTCATACGCTTGGCTAGAATTTTCTCTATGTTACTTTACAACGTCACGACACTGCTGATTAAGAGTGAGACAAAGCTTGAAAACTAGGCAATATGGTTCAATTACTGCGGGAAGGCCTGCAGATTCCAATCATCCTTCCTCAGATGTGTGAGTGTATCATCTTTGAGTCCAGCTACAATGCTGTTGAAGGTCACCTGAGGTAGAGTATAGCAATTTGGTCGTAACCCCGTGTAGTTCTCAATTCGGTGGTCAATGCATCCCTTTCTATTGCATATCAGCTGATGAAATAATGTTCGCCAATGAAATGTGCCTATTTGGAACTAGTGGTGTGTAGTGAGTCTTGGTCCCGTGTTCCCGGTCAGGCTTGGAGTTGTCTGGCAAAGACCTGTTGTTACCTGTCGTGTCGGCGAGGGCATGGTGGTGTACGGAAACTGCTCGTTAATACCATTCGTTCAGGAAGCTTATCTGGGTAAGCCCTCACAGTGTCTGAACTGCAGTTCGATGTTTCCGTCTCCAATTTCCAATCTGGTGGAACGCATGTGTCTGGGAAGCGCTTAAGGACCACCGCATCAAACCATGGCTAACCCGAATGAGTACTGACTGTTGGCTCCGATGAGAATTCAGTCAGTCGAGCATAGAATCAACATTAAATGATGTCGCATTAACCACAGTCTGACACGTTAGTCTTTACAATCTGTGATAAGCTAACCAGTCCGTTCTTGTGTCATTGACTGAGTAACCTCCGTTGTGCTTACTCAGCTGGTGAACGACACTTCAACCCACAGTGTCCATTCAGTCACTTATCAATGTTTCTGGTGGCCAAAATAGAGGGGCATTGTCATTTTGTGCTCAAGTGGCACTGCCATTTGAGAGCCAATGCCAGCTCTCAGCGAAGCATTATATCAGTACAGATGTACGTGTTGCTTTGCGAAACATCTCTGACACTGAAATGGTGTCACTTCACAAAACATCCGGACAAAACAGTACCCCGAACTCCATCACTGGTAACACCGTTTGGTGGTAGTTTTAACTATCTTCGGCTTGCAAATATATTTATTTCTTATAGAATATTGAAAGAATAGGCCACAGAAATGCAGACGAAAAGCTATGGGGTATTAACGGCATATCGGTGCTACCCAATCTTTTAACCTAGAACACTTGGAAAAAATGAGATGTGTCATCAAATCTGATAATGCTCTCCGTTTGCGATATCATCCATTTAATTAACATGACTTGGCTTGCTCTAACGTGATTGAGATACACCATAAAAACCTTGCCCCTTTTCCACAAAAATGAATACGACTATGGTCTTTGAGATTGCTCATAATTACTTGATGACATTTCCACACATTACTATTATTTCCGTTCTGGTATTCCCACCAAATGCACTCCTGTTCTACTTTCACAATGTGTTATCATCGTCCTACAGTTTCTCTTTCAAATTGCCTATTGGCTTTCACCTTCTATAGATCGCATCGTCGCTACTACTTTTTGTAGTAGGGCACTGTTTAAAATTTAAATTTTGGACACTATAACCACTTAAACTGAACATTAATCGATTCTTTCGCGCTCCTGTTTGCTATGCTGGCTGCGACCAATCAGTTAGTTTTCTTTTACACCCATTCTAATTCATTCATGACCATCCATTTCAGACCGTGCTGAGTAGCCCAAGTACTCGGTCAAAAAATGAGCTCACCAATCGCGTGATGTGAAAGTTGTTCGTTTTTGAGATACGTAAGGACTATTGTTGGAGGTTGGGTCACGACAATCGACCCAAACAGCACGACTTATAGACAGGTTGATTGTCTCAGTAACTCGATAGGTTAGTCACCACAGTGGGATTTCAACTATTTTTGAGAAAGAACGCAAGGCTATTTTGACGGTTAGCGATATTGATCTTACAGTATATGTGCTACCGACGTTTCTCTTTAATTAAAAAATATCGTATATACAATGGACGGTTTCTGTATGACTGTAAATGATGGTTTCCTGAAGATTTTCAAAAGTGACAGCATTGTTGTAACACTACTAAAGAATCTCTGAGACAGTGCCATACAGAGCATTCTTGGGTTAAATTTCGAAGGCCAGTCTTCATCGATATATGTTAACAGACTTGTCCTGTGTATGAAAGATCGCGTGCCCCATGTGTTTCCTTCGTCTTATCATGGTAGAATCAAGCCTGGGAACCGGGTTCCTAATAAAAACTTTATGGGTCTTACCACCCGTAGTATGCTGTTCCCCCAGAATAGAAATTCGGGTAAATCAGCGGAAGTATACTGGCTTCGAAGCAGCTAGGAGCGACAGTGCTATTTTCTTCAAGGTTACATTCTTATGAATCCACCATCTCATTTCTTCAGAATGACCCTGGGAGCAGAACACACTGAACGTTCTCTTCTCATTCTATGTCCTATGTTGTATTATGCTTGCATGAGGTAGTGGACACAATATTCTGTTTACGGTATCGCACCACCTGAAACGGTTTTCAAATGAGTGGCGCTTTAACATGGATGACTGAGAAAGCTGTCACTTTTGCGTAAACTTACCCATAGTTTTCGCCTATTCACCGTACATTCAAATGGCCTACGAGAGCATCTGACTACGATGTGAATGCAGAACTATTGTTAGGATCCGCTCTGCATTCGTATGATGTGGTTATGTGGCTTCTTGCACGGTAAACATTGGGAGGCTCACAAATGAGGCATGAACAAATCCGAATTCTAGCGTGGAGCTTGACAAATCTTCTGTCTGTGCAAAGGGCAACAAAACATGACTAACCAAGGATCAAAACGGACTGGACATCAGTAGTGCAGTGAGGACAGACGGCCGTACCATACTACTTACACCACTATTCACTAGCAGCATGAATAGAAATGATTGCGGGATAAACACGGGAGAGATGCGGGAAGGATCATTAGTGGGTAGCATCACGTACAATGGCTTTCGCCACATGACGGAACTGAGACATGGTGTCCAAAACGACTGGAGCATCCTCGGGCGAGTGTGGCGTGCAAATGGACGTTTCTGTTCGTAGTCACGTTGGGACGCATAAGTCGTTTGTTGGTTTCCCCAAATAAACTTCTGTGCCACCCGCCTTCTGGGTTCACAGCAGTATTACACTGTTTTATCCATAGAACCGCTAATACATCACTCTGAATAATCAAGTGCTCCTTGTGATGCTCGTTCCAATGGGAAGAATTGGATTTTTCATACCATTTTGTCAACGCTTACTTTCAGCCATCACAGCAAGTAAATTCCTACTAGCTGCCTGAGCTTTCAAAGTAACAGAATGGAGAATAGACCTGTGCGTAGATAAGCACCTCTTGCTTCCTAAATAAAAGTTGTAGAACTACATCAAATTAATGTTTAGTCGATTAGCGCTTCGTATCCTTAAATAACACTGATCCGAGTACACAAATGCGATTAGCAAGACTCGATAAGGCAAACGGCTAATCCTTTATCTGCGTGTCAATAACTCGAACAGTGCTTGTTTTCAGGTTGTTCAATGGTGATAAATGCAAATTTTCCGTTACAATACCCTTCGGTGATTGGTGACAAGCGACCGTGTGAATAAGAAATGAGCTACTGACAAAGAACGATTAGTATGCGCATGAACAAACGACAGTGTAAAATTGGAGGTGAATATTTTTCCTCATTGACAAACTGTTGGTTTCATCTGGAATAAGTACGAAAACAAGTGTTTGAGAGATGGTCGGTTTTTTAAACCGTGCGCTAATAGTAAAGTCGTTCCCTCTAGTCCCGTTGTCTCTGCCATGGAAATCAACAGGTGATAAGGGCTGAGCCGGGTATGTTCTACCAGGTGGAAAGTTTGTTTGATCAGTATATGTGTATTATACTTGCATTGTGCTTGCAGCAGACTACAACTTTGGAAGTTGATGATTGCAGCAAATCAATTACAAGAAGTATGAAGGTGCACCGCACGTATACGTTACCCTACACGGCTGGTATAAATCCACACTTGTTGGCCGTGCAAGGCTCCTGTCAAGGTCACGGTGTTCCATATGAAGCACACAAGATTCTGATCGTTTGTGTTAGTTTCCTATCCTATGGACACTGAGAATCGGTATCAATTTAAGTGCGCGTGTCGTTCTCTCTGCTTTGTCGTATACTACCCATTAAAACCACTGCTTACTATACAACACCACCTCGATGCCTTGGCACTCGCAGACAAATCCACTGACCGATTTTACTTGAATTGCGATTTCATTTCGGTTCACTCTTCAGGCATATTGCGTCAGTGTTGTGTAGTCCTTTTGTCTCACCGTTGCACTCAATGGTGTGTAGTGGACCACTTTATGAAAGTATCACATACAATCCCATCCAATTAATCAAAACGCTGGCATCCGTGTTCTTATGTTTCGCTTTTTTCCCACAGTTGAACATCATGTCCATTCAGAGTCTCTATGGTACTGATCGCCCAATTGCGTGATGATGCTATGCTTTCAGATTCCGGTTAGCTTATCTGGTTTCCGCAACCAATTATAAGGTTGGATTGCCTCAAAACGACCATACATCAGTATTTCAAACAACTGGTAGTTGAAGGAATCTGCCGTACATCAATCACGATGGGGATCTCTTCATGATCGTCTGAAAAGATAGCCGATGAACAGGTTCTCAGTGGTCTCCTTTGGCTGCCAACCATTGTTGCATTTAGCCAATCTATTCGTTTACGAATGATATGATATCCTTCAACGATTGTTCAGTCTACGCTGCAGCATATGCATTCGAAGTAACGCGTTTCCAAAAGCTGATCTGTCGGTATGGTCCTTGGTATTTCATGGTTCTCTACGAGTTGCTTCCTCATTATTTCCAACTCTGTACATAACTTTTAGTCGGAAAATCCGCTTGTTACGCTCCGACTGGCAAAACACTGCTTCATGATTAAATGTGTTAGTTATTGCTAGTGTTCAATGGGATTAGTAATAACAGCCTCCGAATACCCGGTTGTCACCTTTCAGTATCTGAGATCATTGGCAGACAAGTATTTTGTCCATAACAGCGTTCTACCCGGTGTTTCCATATGTTCCTTGGTTCAGTAGGTCGTATGACCTTGTGCGTTCGACGTGTTCAGTACCGTAAAAACTACCAGTCAGCTCCCACCTCATCCTTATCGGTATGCTCAACAAGTGAAGGCTTCCATCATCAAGCCACTATCTTACTAAACCGGCACCGTTGAGGCCATCTCTTCTGCATTAGAAAGCAAGTGTTTCCGGTTCTTTTGAAATCCTTTCAGATTCTTTGCGCCACTTGCTAGGGAGCAGATTACCCCCTCGGTGGCACTTACCTTCATGTTGTAAACCGCAAGTGTTTGTACGTGTCCTGTTCCTTTATTAGGCTGTTCGCTTCAAACATCATTTTGGAAAGTCTTTCTTCCAGCAGTCACAAAATAAAATCAGCGACTTAGTTGCTAACTTCTCGTGCGTGACCGCATGTGTAACCATATAACCGCTCCTGGTATTCAGTACTCGACGCAGTTGCAAAATCCAACATCTGCCTATTTCCCGGTAGTGGCATGCAATAAAGCATCGACGGTGTTGGAATGAAGAATTTGGTTGATGTGATTGTGTCTATGCCCTACCGGCGTAGGAAACAGTGCTTGGTTGACGGCTTCTCGCCTACATAGCCGCTGGGAGTATAACATCAAGGATCGTCTGGCAAACCTTCAGAACCATAACAAAATTAGTCTTCACCCTACACATTGGTTTACATCGTCACCTAACAAATCATGAACTTCAACCACTCTGACTAACGTAGATATAGCCTATAAGTTTTCCTTTTAGCGAAATAGCTCCCTCGTATCGAACAAACATTGCAACTTCTTCCTGTTGACCTCAACATTTGCTTGTACGGCTTTTACTCCGACCGTTCTCATTATTGTCTGACCCGCCCAATAGAAAGAACAACCGTAAAACCTTATAGTAATTTAACGTTCGCAACATGGCTTCACTCTGTGTCCTTTCTTCTTGCAATTCAAGTTCCCGTACCACTCATATTATCAAATTATCTCACACAAAGTACTACAAGGTACTAATTATCACTCAGCATTCTCTATTCTCACTAAGAACGGCAGTGATTAGTTTCGAAGCCTACACCATTCGTGTTGTTCCCCCTTTATCACTTGTTAAGGATTCCCGTGGTCGGGTTACAAAGCCCACTGGTCTTTTCAATTCCCACGTTTTGTCCTGATCACGTGATTCTCCCCTCATTTTGCTTGATGACCTTTCATGGTTATCGCGAATCCTTTGCTGGCCTTCCCAATCCAAACAATGTTTATTACATACGCTCTAGTGACCTTTCACATTCAGACAATGTGTACTTTGTTTTGCTCGCCGACCTGAGGACACCCCAACACTACCGTGTAAGCGTCTGCCGGCGTATTCCCACCCGCTGTCCTTCAATTTTTTTTCTGTTGGCTGACGCATAGGTGTTTAATTTACATACCCATCCACCGCGGAGTCATTGACTTGCCGAATTCGCATCTGTTTTCTATCCTTAACCGACACCTCCTTGTTGCTTGTATTGCTGGATCTGTGGAGCTCATTTGGTGCTGATTTGATGTATTCCCCATGCACGTGAATGATTGAGGTTTACTATCTCATTGCTATCGTTGTTAGCAGTACCGTAGTGACCGAACTAATTGTTTTGGCTTTGGGGGTTCGTTTTGCCTACGCGCCACGCAACGTTCTGAGGAGAACTTTATGGTATCCATTGTACCTAAGCATTTTGTGGCTTACAGTATGCTTGTTCATCTTCATCATAGTCTGCGCTTCATCAGTGGTTCTTGCTGATACTTAACTTTCATACAACCTTGTGGAAAGCCTGTGAGGTCTATCCAAGAATACGAGGAAAATGCAGAAGGAATTCTATTGGAACTTACTACTGAAATCAACTATATCTATACCCAGACATTCAACAGCAAGTTACTACATCTTGCAAAAATAATCGAGCTGTGAGCGAATGCAAGGCATCTTCATAAATACTTCCGTACGACTTCTGCAGCCCCGCGCCATCAAGTGCATTTACTTCATTCAGAACTCGGATAGGCTCACACCACTGAACTCGGTTAGAAGCTATCTCGCTTGATGTTTCCAATCAAAGGTTCCGGAAGTCGCTACCGCCCTACGGTGAGAGATTAATCTAACTCCTTGGTGAACGACCTCATTGCGTACACTAGTTCGTCATCTACCTACTACGCAACTTATGCCAGTCGACAACAGCATAGATAAAGAGTTGTAGTATCATGCGAACCAAAACGACTGGCCGGGAATAATGCAATGAGTAAATAAGCGATGTCAGCATGCGAGCGAACAGTAAGGCAAAATGTTAACACAACGGAACGGAAAGGGGTTGCTCAAAATACCTGTCAGTGTCCTAACCCGCACAGACAGACTTTTAAGTGCCTGTACATGTTCGCAACAAAAGAGGTGCAAAAAACAATCGACATTCAGGTATAATCAACAGTAGACAACTAGGGTCCTCATGGAACGTCCGGTGTGTCAGACGGCTACCTGGTTTTCTTAGTGGATGGCCTAATCGTCTGTGACTGTGCGAACCTAAATCGTGAACAAGCTGTTCTGACACTCATTACCAAATAGGCGCTTTCTAATCTCATCGTCGTTTACTCGTTTGTGTCACCCGATGCAAGTGATCGAGCGCAGACATTAAAGATCAAACGCCCGAGGGTGGTTCACGTCTTTTGCCCAAGCGGCAAGGTTTCATGGCCTTAAAGTAGCACATTCCTCACTATCGTCCTACATACTCGACGATTAAGTTTCACAAGGATGTCCCTCTGTCGCCAGAGTTGCTCTAGATTGGTGAATATCGCCCAACCTATTTGAGATACGACTTTCTATGCCTTTCCCTATACCTCCGTTATTGCTGACAGAACTCTTAAGCACAGAAAAAGGTAAACAATCTCCATAATACCGTCACCTAACATTAACTGTACTCTATCCTAGCAATCTTCCAGAAACGTCTTACATTTTGAGGCTGCAAAGTACATTCCAGAATATTTCGTATGGCGCGGTGTGGCCGAAAACAGTCAGTGCTGCTTAAAAATTGTTAAACAACACCGTGTCATCAGCCCAGTTGAGTTTAGTCAGTCTACTGTCAGGTTCACACAGGAAAATTTCCGTTATTCCATCTGTGACAAAATTAAACAAAAATGCTTATGTAAGCCCCTGTTGATACTGAAACTATGTGGCAGTTGACTGTACAACCTAACCTGAGCTTACGTTTGGGGTCAAAGCGCTGGTGTTGTGTTCATACACGTGTTCAGCACACCCCTGAGTTTAAGCAAATCTGAAAGTGTAGACCGATTTGCTGATTCGAACGCAACTTTGTGGTCGAAAAGCAGCCGTTGTTAGACAGCGGCAAATGTGAGGCTGTCCATGATTTGGTGAACGACAAACATGTGCTCAGTACATCCTCGTTCAGCGCGAAACCCTGTTTGTTCTTTCCCAATGTTTGCCTTCCTGGCTGCGTTTACTCGACGAAATGTGAGTGCCAGAAACCCAGCCATAGCTGGAGTCAAACCAAATCCCTCGTAGTTTTTACGTCAGTTGCTTACTTCTTTCGTTAGTATAGAGTTTATTTTCGAGTGACCCCGAAGCACAGGGACCTTCCCAGTGGTCCACACTAGTTTAAACAGCCCAGTCAAAGCCACTACTAATGCTTCCACGCCCTCTTTGAAAACTGCCGGCACGAGATTATCTGGGCTGGCATCCCTACTGTAGCAGAAATTGTTCAATAAAGCACGATCTCTATCCCCCAACTTGCACGTTCTCACGCCAACTGTGCTCGGTTTTATCAACCATAATTCCAGTGTCCTGTCCATTTGAAATTCATGCTTAAGACACTGACCTTATAACTGCTCGTCCTTGATCGGTAATGGGGGAGAGGCGTGTAAGTAATTTTGTAAGTTAGCATTAAGTCACCTTTCAGATAACTGCAGTTAGTTACCAACTGACTTTACGATGCCAGCCGTTCTGAGTCCACGAAGGGTGTCAGGCGCGTTCAGCAGGTGCTAGACCTTCTCTAGATAGGAACAACAAACCCGTATGTTTATTTCTACATGAAGGGAAATGCCTGTCACAGTTCCATACCTTGTCGACAGATGTAGACGAATGAGACCGTCATGGAAGAAGACGTTACACACAGAACGGATAAAAGAAATCAGATTGGTTTGGTGTGTGCCTTAGAAACACCACATGGGCATGGATAGATGAAGTTAACCTCGAGTTGTTCGTCTGCCGTGGCTACACTCATACTTGAGTTCAAAATCGCTTGGATGAATACTGACAAGCACGGTTGCCAGCTGTAAGCCACGGTCCTTGTCTGCACCATATAAAATAATTAAATCGGGGCGTCACTGATTCATCGTTCAATTACAGTGATCAGTCCTAGTGTTCCTCGTCATATTGTCGCACTCTGAATGCGATTGTCTCCCTACTGTTCCACGATGTAGGGTAAACGTGTGGTATTTGTCAACACCGACTGAGAAATTTCGAGCTCCTACAAATAAGTAACGCTGGCCAAATAACTTTCAACCTTCCAGTATTTCAAAGCTCAGTTCCATTTATCACAACAAACTGATTTCTAGTGGTTTTCTCCACCTAGGTATATCCTGTAAATAAACAACAATACTCAACGAAGCTATTCTGTGGCGCAGTCTCACTATCTTGACAGCTTCAGTGTGTCTCGATCACCTGGCTCAGACTTCATATTTGCGGGTTTACACCTAACCGCTGTGTTAGTGGGATGTTAACAATGTTTCACGCAGTTCACGTGGTCGCAGTTGGGCTTTTCGAGTGATACAGCTTGTTGTGAGTACCCAGTTCTGGGGTTCAGCAAATGATCATCAGTCGTGACTAAGTTGTTCCAATTTTTGGCGATGTTCAAAAGTCATAGGGTATTTTGAAAACTAGATCTTAACGCTACGCTGATTTCTCGGCTTACGATACGCATAACACTCACACGGTAGGAGAAAACAGTAGGTTTTCACCGGGAAAACTAGTTTGCCAGTTTCAATGAAGACAGTATGACATAAATCGTCTTATTAGGGCTTCCGAAAGTTCAAAAGATTCACAACTCATGTGATTCAAATTATCTGCTCAAAACACGTATATCATCTCAGTTTACGGCCCAGCATGATTTTGCCTACAGCCGACTCTCGAGCCGAAGCCCTATCTAGTCCATCGCAGTCGTGGTTGTACGCAGCCGACACGGAGGCACCGCATTTCACGTGATGGATTGCTGCGTAACTTCACATCGAACTATCGAGAAGAGAGGCACGGAGGCGCGATCAAATATTTTGTAGTGAATGTACTGAAGTGCTCAATTCCAAATGGAGTATTGATATGGAAATGTATACCTATCAGAACACTGAGCAATGGTCATAGTGGGTGCCAAACAATTTCTGGCGAAGAAGGGTACCACATTGGTAACCATCCGTTCCACCAATCAGAACGGACTGTTCAGTTTGGGAACCAGGATAAAAAAAACAGTTTGATTCATTAGCTTATATCGGAGAGGTATCTGGCATCTTCGCTTTAAAACATCCAAGAAATATGACTAGCCTGCAGCGTGTACGCACTCCGCTACAAAACTTTAAAGAGCTGCCTGTTTTAAGGCAGGTTACTTAGTATACGATGTTGACCCTTATTTTGTCCCTCCTTTGCAGACATGTCTATTAATGAATGTTCGGTTGCTTGCAGGGGTTAACATTTAGATAGTAAACGTTTCATCACCAGTCGAGTTGCGTGGGGATCTTAACGCACAGTTGGTCATGCCAATATTGTAGGTTCGTCCGAACGGCTCATTCTGTCGTCACTAAACACCACAGTATTCCGCTGGTGAGTTCAGGTAAGGTGAGGTCGAGGTCACCCTAAACGTCCCCGAATTTAGTGCTGAGTAAGACAGTGATCGCTGCGTCCTTATCTTTCGAGTACTCAGAGGAGTTTCCTGGGGTGTCCTTTTCAAAGACTGCCGTAAAGTTTAACACAAACATCGAGTTCGCCTCCGAAACACTCTGAACCTGGTTGAATGTCGATCGGATGATTTGTTACTATAAGTTGGAAATCTTTTCTGTTATCCACTTAACTGTCGCAACTGTCTAGTGAGTGCCGATGGCCTGCGCTAAACTATTACTCATCAATGATATACATTCGGTGTATGTATCCAATGTAACACTGTGACTCTAGAAGAATCCATCAATTTGACAAGTCAGTACACTGGTTTATATCTTTGAAATGTAGTAGTGACTGGCCGTATCATCTTTCCAGAAATACTTATTTTGATTTACTGTCGTAATAATGACGACACACAACTGACCTTGGATCATAGACTTGCCTTGTGTGAAAGATCTTTACTCAGTCCCATCCTCAACCGAAGTGCTAAGATTCCCATGGACTTAGCTCGAAGGTACACGATACACGTTGAAAAGTACTGTTTGAAGATGATACTGTGATTGAAATGGTTGCGTGCTAGAAGACAGGCGAGGAACACCAGTACCGGCTGTGAGACAATTCTGAGTGGAAGATGCATTCTTTACCGAACAACACACGCCGGTGGCGTTCTAACAATGTTGTATTCGCAAAAACTGCCCCGTCTGGGAGACTGTTTACCCAACTATCAACCCTAAGCTATGTGAAAGTACACAGCAGCAAACGCACACGCTGCGTTGCACAGATGACATAGTTCCGTATCCTTTGGAATTAATGTGAACCAGTTCCCTTGTTGACACGTCTCGAACAATGTGAATACATGTTTGTGATAGTCGGTTGTATCTCCCAGTCTTCTTGGCCTCAATAACTGGTTTGTTTTCTTGCTTTCGAACCGTGCCACACTACTCAGGGGTCACGCGGTGCATTACAGAACGCTACCCCTTTTGAGACCCTTTGACTCTCTGTCACCAGCTAACTAGTGGTCGCCAGTCACTGCAGAGTAAGCCCCCCTCTGACCTTTTCTGCTACATTGGCGTGGTGATAGGCTTGCGTGCTGTTTTGATCCGGAGGGATGTACTAACTGGGACTTCTGTCCTTGCAGGTTCAACCTTGTGAGATTGGCCAAAGGGGAGCAGCCAGACAAAACGTAGATGCGTACGTTGTGCGTGGTGACTGTGTGTTGTGGCTTCGTTGGGCAAGGTGCTTGTTTTTGCCTTGACTGACTGTATGTCTTTCTGCTAGGATCGTGTGTACACTGTTACTGTTCCTGTGAGTGGGTACTGGATTTTTTCTGATATGGCTGTCGATCCTCTCCTCGGTGGTTAATGCTGCCGCGTATGCATGTCTCTGTGTGAGACAGCTGCTGCCTTGCGGTTCAGGCTTTTTAGCCAAAGGCTTTGGTCGAGGGCCCTAATCGCTCTCCTGCACAGGTCTGGGCGTCCTGGCAGTATCCGAAGCCCATACTTACAATGATAATGATACAAACTAAACCAAATAGTATACTGCATAGGCCGTCGCGCAGGATAAACCGGGTCGCCCTATCTGCTGCACATGGCAAGGTGGATGGGCGAAAATATGCTACCGCCAGACAAACCCTCATACTTTCCCCCAACCACGAGCCCCCGAGCAGATAATGCTCAATTATGTTTCAGTGCCCAGAAGATCAGATTGAGACAGGCCCGGGGACGCAAGACGCTTACGATTGGGCGTGGAACGTGCGCACGCTGCTGGATCGATGCAGCACCATAGAACGACCGGAACGACGCGCCGCCCTGACGCGATGGAATTGCGTGGATATGGAACAAACGTAGCAGCCTTGAGTGAGACAAGGCTTGCAGGCCGATGGAAGTTGCGGGAAGCAGGTGCTGGGTACACGTTCTACTGGATAGTTTACCCGGCAGACAGTGTTCTGCAACATGGTGTCTGTTTTACAGTCGCTGATTGCATCAATGCTTTGATGATGGGTGAACCGCACAGCATCAGCCCTCGAATGCTGTCCATGCGCCTGCGACTCGGTCGAGGTAAGTGTGCTACATTTAATAGTAATTATGGTCCAACTATGTGTCACACTGATGATACAAAGGATCAGTTCTGTGATCAGCTGTCCGCCACAATCCGGTCGGCGCCGGTGAGTGACCGGCTGTTTGTTCTGGGCGACCTGAACGTTCGAGTTGGGCGCGACTCGTTAGTTTGGCTGGGAGTCCTCGGACCCTACGGCATTGGTTCAGTCAACGCGAACGCTGATCGTCTGCTGCACATGTGTGCTACTCACGAGCTGGCTATCACGAACACCCGATTTCAGCTGGCTGCGAGCGACATCACGACGTGCACTCATCCACGAAGCGGTCACCACCATCTGCTTGACTACGTGATTGTGCTGCAGCGCGACATTCGTGAGGTGGGCACCACGCTGGTGATTCGCGGTGCTGAATGTAGAGCGGATCATAGGCTGGTCAGGACCAAATTGTTTATTCAGGTATGTAAGCCTGTTCATTATAGATCTTTTGGACAACGGCAAAAGTTGGATATCAGACGGCTGGAGAACTGGGAGACGAAGACTGCCTTTCAACGAGAAGTCGTCACCCGTCTGCAAAACGTTCCTGTATCCACTACCCCCGAGGGTATGTGGCAGCATCTGGAGGAACAGATTATGGCAGTTGCCACCGGGACGATCGGTGTGGAGCGCAAGAAACGCCCGGACTGGTTCGATGACAACAACATGGCTATCTCCAACTTGTTACGAGAGAAGAATGCCGCGTTCGCCACATCCACTCTGGACCCGGCCAATGGAGCGAAGAAAGCCACGTTCCGGAGTATCCGCCCTCAACTGGCTGAACTTGTTCGCGGAATTAAGGACAACTGATGGAGGAAACAGGGCGAGTGCATGCAGGGTTTTGCAGATCGTCGGCAACACAAGGAGTTCTACGATTCGCTTAAAGCGATCTTCGGTCCATCTATCCAGTCCACTAAAGCACTGGTAGACGTGGACACCGGCTACTCTTGCAGCCGTCCGGAGGACATCATGAGAATATGGCGCAAACACTTCGGCAGCCTGCTAAACCGCCCTACTACAATTGATCGGGCGACTGTTAACAGTCAGCCGCAACAGGTCGTTAAATCTTTGCTTGCTCTCGCCCCAGATTTGCTGGAGCTGCAGAGGGCGATTGAGCAACTATGCAACGGGAAGGCTGAAGGCGAGGATGGGCTGCCAGGTGAAATCCTGAAGAATGGCGTGCCGACGAGCCGCGTTCTGCTCCAGCTGGTTCACTCCATTTGGGAGCAGGAGGCGATGCCGCAAGACTTCAAGGACAGCCTTATCGTCGCTTTGTTCAAAGGAAAGGGTAGCAAGCAATGCGTCGACAGCTACCCGGATATCAGCCTGTTGAGCTGTGCAGGCAAGGTACTTGCCAGAATCCTCCTGAACCGTTTGAATGCGACCGTTGTGGAGGTGAATGTTCCCGAGGAGCAGTGTGGATTCCGGGCTAGTCGGAGTACTATCAACCTGGTGTTTGCTGCTCGACAGCTTCAGCAAAAGTGCCGGGAACGGAATCAGCCCCTGTATACCCTGTTCGTGGACTTCATCAAGGCGTTCGATTCCGTGGGCAGCGAGGCGCTGTGGACGGTACTTGGTAAGTTTGGATGTCCAGTTAAGTTCGTCAATATGGTTAGATTGTTGCATGTGGGCATGAAGGCGAAGGTGCAATCGTGTGAATCGACCTCTGATGAGTTCGACATCGTCACTGACGTGAAGCGGGGTTGTGTTCTATCCCCAGCCCTAGTTGATTGCCACGGTAACAGTTGCTTTTCAAAACGCTGGAGAGGATGGTATTGAAGTCGAGTACCGGACGGACGGTCGGCTGTTGAATATCCGACGTCTCGGCGCCCCAACCCGGCTACAAACCTCAACCATGCGGATGCTTCTGTTCGCCGATGACAGCGCATTGCTAGCACACAGTGAAGAGCTGCAACTACTGGCTACATTCTTCGCTTCAGCAACATCGAAGTTTGGATTGGAAATCAACACCGGTAAGATGTTTTCTTTCTTTCAGCCTTCTCCTGGTGGAGGTACTGCTTGTGTACCTCCACCCGAAATTTGCATCTCTGGATACGCTGTGAATGGCTGCGGAGAATTCTTGCTACTTGGGTAGCAATTTGTCGACAGATTTGTCCGTGAACCGCGAGCTGAGAGTGCGTGTGGCGTAGGCTAATGTTGCTTTCAGACGTCTTGAAAGGCTTGTCTGGAAGAATCATAGCCTAAAGATGGCCACGAAGCTGTGTGTTTGCCGTTCAGTGGTGCTGTCTATACTACTGTACGGCAGCAGAACGTGAGCTATCTGAGCCGCTTCCATGTTCAGTGTCTGAGGCGCAACTTGAGTATTCGGTGGTCGGACATGGTTCTGAACACTGAGGTACTGCGGGACGGGATAGAAGCCATGTTGATGCTGAACCAGCTCCGTTGGCTCGGTAACGTCCGTCGGATTGGCGATGACCGTATCCCGGAGCAGTTACTGTACGGACAAGTGAAGTCAGGTAGGCGAAATCCCGGTGGCCAGAAGCGGAGGTACCAGGATGTTGTGCAGGTAAATCTTTCACGTTGTAACTTTGATTTTAAATGTTGGGTAGAATTGGCGTTGAACCGGACGGCCTGGAGGAATACGGTTCGGGCGGGCGTCCGAAGGTTCAACGAGCAATTATTGCGTGGTCGCGACGGAAGCGTGCGGTACGCAAGGGAACCATCGGTGCCATAGGTCGTGGTGACGTGACTATATGACGTTGCGATGTGTACGGCCACGAATGCGGTATCCGTTTGGAATTAGTAGGTCTTTAACGTACTCATAACGCACAGTCGGACAAGAGACGAAGAGTACGTTAGGCCCAGGTAGGTCATATCGGTATATCCATTCTACTTCTGTTAGTGACTGCATCGACCAACATCCTGGTCGTTGACAATTAATCCGCTCTTCTTTTCAGAAATTTGAGTGTCTGTGGTTTTCTATCCATTCTTTTCTTCGACTTTGTTGGTGCATTGTATGATGAATGGTCTGCCTGGCTTTTCATAGTCCAATGAGAACTTTGCTCTTCATCCCTATCTTCTCTGGGATGCACTAACCTGCTCTCCTATACTGCAATGCTTCTTGTATTACACTTCACAAATCTTTCTTCTTAGTGTAGATCTCATCATTATAGCCTCTCTCTGTTTAGTTTCCGAGAGATAAGAGTTTCCTTTCCTCACTAACCAATCAAGTGGCTAACCAGAATTGGCCGGCTTGACAGAAAGGTCCCACTGGCACACCTCCTGGTCTTATTCCTTCGGTCTTATACTGGATATTCGGTGTGTGGTTGGAACCGCAAGTGGTTCAGCGCGAGCCAGTTGCAGTGATGGAAAAGCGCAGACGTCCTTTGGCTTCGGTCACTGTGACAGGCTAATCCCAATCGGATGCCGCCAACCTTAGTAGTGTTGTGGATCCAAAAGGCGGACGACACAAAGGTTACTTTATTGGAGAAACCAACACACTACTTAAGCGTCTGAGCACGACTAGAAACGGAAACACTCATTTGCACACCATACTCTTCTGAGGATACTCCAGTCGCTCTAGACATCACGTATCAGTTCCGTCGTGTAGCGAAAGCCATTATATGTCATTCTACCCTCGAACGATCCATCCCGTATCTCTGTCGTATTTATCACGCGATTATCTCGATCCGCGATCATCTCGAACCGCTGCTACTGAATAGTGGTGTGAGTAGTATGGTGCGACCGTATCTCCTCACTACAGTAGGTTAGCCCCATGCTTGGTAACCTCTTCTAATCGGCCTACCAGCATCTCGTGCTAGTTTGACAATTCACTATCATAATCTCGATTCGTTTCGACATTCTGTTCTGTCGTGTAGACCACTCCCCGGGTACTCAGTGTTAGTTTCTCCTCCCTCCCCAGTGTTACCTTGTAGATATAGTCAACAACCCGGTTTGTCAGTCCCATATCCTAAATACTTCTGGATGTTCTTATCACTCTCTCCTCAAGCATCATCATTATTACAATTTTTCTGCAATCTGCCCTCTAATTTTCACCATTAATGATCCTATTCCTAAATCTATTATCGCCAATTATTTGCAAATCAATTCACCTAACCAGATCATTCAGCTAGGGCCCGTGTTAACCACCACGAATGAGGTATGGATGCTGTCTTTTAGTGATTCAGATTCGAATCCACACTCTACTCCCATTTTAACCATATCCCAAACTTGGCTGTACTGTGCTCTTCTGAATAGTCAAAAACATCTCCCAACAAAACACTGTTATTTGCAGACTCCTTACCCGGTTCACGATTTCCAGGTACTTTATTACCTACAGAAAGCGATTTACTGGTGGAATACTTTCTGATCCAACTTATCTAAATTGGCTTCGCCTAGTTCTCCTTCATCTTAACAAAAGAAGCTCACTTCCGCGCACGTTAACTGACACTTTCTACCCTACGCGTTTATTGATCGACCGAGCTACACTTGCGGTGAAATTTTTTGGTTAATCAATCAAATTCCATTAGTGTCAATAGTACGATCATTCGACCATTGGAAAATTCTCATTCATCGGGCGCATACAGGTTGGCTTGACTACGCAGCCGATGGAGCGAGTGTTTACAAGTTTAACCATATCACTTGAGGCTTAAACGTACGACTGTGTGTTGGAAATGAAAAACGGGATGGTAACAGCCAGTTAGTATAAACAACTAAGAATTGCACAAGACCTGACCCCTGGCGTCCTGTTATGTTTCAGCTAATTTGTGCAAATATACTAACGCGTTAGTAATACATGTATGAACATCATCTTCCAAGTCAGCTGGCTTGATCGGTTTCACTAACATGGGTTGCCTGGTTCACAAACGGCCGAATTGGCTATCGATTGAAAAACCATGCAATCATGCCATGCTGTTTATTTGCACCAGGACTGAACAAGCGCACGTTTGTTGAACCGAGGTTGTTTGGATTATAACGTACGGTCCGTGCGGTGACAGTCAGCCCACCCACAGTATGTTAAACCAACCAGCCGGCGCTTATGAGAAATGGCTTTGCATTCCAGCTAGTTGGCACGCGTTCTGTCGACCCCCGACTAAACTGACCACGTCAAATTGCTTTAGGTAAAGGTCAGGTGTGCCACTAACAAACAACGTTTACACGGCTGACCAAGCGAAAGTACACCGTGTCTAGACGTTTGTGCACGCGCGTAGATGTGTTTGTGCGAAACAAACGTCGGACTGCCAGAATGAGTCTACCTGAACGTGTGTGGGTAGCATACGAACAAAGCTTCATGGGTTGACCCTCATTGCTGGTGTGTCTAACTCCGGCCAAATACCTAGTGTACATTCTATTCTAATTTGTGTCGTTTTCGGACGAGTAGGTTTCTGACATTTACTTCACACTATCATTAAAACAATAAACCCCGTTGAAGATAGCTGAGAATTGGGAGGAACCAGTGAATCGTCGGCAGAAGTATTATATTCCTGAGGTCCCAGTTAAGGAGTTCTCAACGGCATGTGCATTCCTCAGTCTAGTCATCGCAACCCGTAAGCTTTCGTGCACGTCTTGGTAGGATGATTGGTGGTTCAAGAGTTCATTACGATTTACTCGCGGAAACCTGACCAGTGTGAGTAGCAAGTGGATGAAGTTGACAGAGTTTGACAAGTTGGACAAGCCATCCACTAAGATGTGATAAGATGCCAAGATGTTTCATCCATGACGAGGAGTCTGCGAAACCGAATCATCAGGTCAGGCGAATATAGCCTCTGGTTTCAGATAGCTGACATCTAAAAATGACTGTGAACGACCGACTGATGTTGTGATTAGCTCACAAGTAAGGAATAGTCGATACGCTTTCTGAACAATCCAATCACTATTTGTGCTATTTTCCTTCTTGCATCATCTCCTCTACGTCTTGATTAGTCTTCCATGAATTGTCTGCCAAAATACGCTTCTCTAATGAAGTATAACTGGGAGTGTTGTGAATCCAAAAGGCGGACGACACAAAGGTTACTTTATTGGAGAAACCAACACACTACTTAAGCGTCTGAGCACGACTAGAAACGGAAACACTCATTTGCACACCATACTCTTCTGAGGATACTCCAGTCGCTTTAGACACCATGTATCAGTTCCGTCGTGTAGCG
>QNGE01001747.1:80395-99441 GCA_008508345.1 Paragonimus westermani
CCTCCAACGATCCATCCCGTATCTCTGTCGTATTTATCACGCGATTATCTCGATCCGCGATCATCTCGATCCATGCTGCTACTGAATAGTGGTGTGAGTAGTATGGTGCGACCGTATCTCCTCACTACAGAAGTTGTCTTCTATTTTTCCTTCAGGCAACTAGTTCGAGAGCATGATAGTTTCCACGACGGCGTACATTTCCAAGGTTATCGTGTATCATTGTATTACATTTCCGCAGTTGTCAACATAACAGACCATCATCCGAGACACAGTCAGATTCCCAAAGTCACTCACAGGTGGCCATGGCTAAGACGGACTTAGTGGGTTATGTTCACAGTAGTCGGCCATACGTCTACGCTATGTAAAGTAGTAAACTGAGGTGACGAATTAACCTCCTGGTTCGAGCGGATGCATTAGAACACAAAGTTTCTTCGGTATTCAAACGCTCATGATTCACAGTATAGTGACTGACTTCACATCGTTCTCATACCGATGATGTGGAGCATGAAAGATAAAGTTGGTGTGGCCAAAAGGAACGACTCTAATCAGTGATGGTTAATTAGAGCAGTAAACAAGGTAACAAATGAACTTCCGGCAAGTAGTGCGTCATTCTGGTTAAAATAAACTGAACAACACGTTGCAATTCCATAAATTTTTCAGTCAGCTTCAGAATGCAACCGTGCTGACCACAATGACCGCATATTTGGCACGAGTAAATTCTCATTGGCAAACACACACCAACTTCGCTTGCTAGTAATGCTAACAAGAACGAAACTCAAGTCCTGTGCTTCTCTTCCATAGGGTCCCGTTGAAATGTGTACATGAACACACAGTTGCAGTTAGCCGTAGGTGATGTTCAGTTTGGCACTAAGTTTCCCTATTACATTACACAGGTATCATGTCGGTAATGTCGTGACTATTATCTTACCATGCAGCACCTCTTAGTTTCCTTGGCCCTATACAACCAGTAAGGCAGTTTGTTGTCAGTTTTTCATCCGCCCAAGGTCGATCAGTTAAACGACAATGTCGTATTCTCATTGCAGAATTCATTGCGTGTGATTGGCATTGGCAGATGGAGGTGTTTAACTTGACGATTTAGAGCTTAACTCCACTTCAGCCTGACCTGTTGATGTTCAATTGAACTAAGCTAAGTATTGAATGATGTCTATTGAAAACTCAACTCTTCTGACCATTAGAATGATCGTTGATGAGAAAATCGTGTTTACTCATCAGATTTCAATGTAGTGCAGCATGCACTACATTGTTTTATATCGCCCTATACGTTATGAAGGATGTGAAATGCAAATGAGAACGCGGCCTACATCTTTAACGAATAGTTTGAGCGGTTAAGTTATCAGGATGACTTTGTGACTTTCGAAAGTGCATCGGGAAAATAGACTCGTATCACTTGCGTTGGGCATAATAACACTGATAAAAAATGCTCTATTTTGTCACCATTTGGTGCTGTCCGTCGAACAACAGTTTACGCTGTGTACTATCCGTCGCATGTCTTTTCCAATTATGAGGGTACAATATGAGGCTTCGTAAAAAGATTATTGTGGAGAGCCAAACCAGTACAAAACAAGCGCAAACTGATTACGAGGACTGTGATATTTCTACTCCTACTTTCTTTATTGTTGGTACTCCGTCTGAGATAGTGGACGATCTCACATAATTGGGTAACACTACCTCGTCAGCTTGTTACACCGTTGATGAGATATAAGTAGGGTTAGCAAAGACACGAGTTGTATTTGCCAACCTGATTCATCTGTAACCCCGGAATGTCGTTCACGTGTTGGTGATTGGAGAGACACATAATGCTTGGGTGTGTGAGGAAGGATATTCAATGAGAAGGAGATTGTACACCGAATCCCTCTTAGTTTGTGGTAGGGTTTCCTCAAACTGAATACCGTATAGATAATCTTTTTCAATCGCGATTCATCTTTACATGCAACCTCGTTTACGATTTGTGTGCCATGTCATAACGTTCTAGATTCAGTGTAATGAGTTTTCCTTTCGAAATAGAACGTGTTTTTGTCTGGTTGGTGTGCCACCCGAACCAATGGGCGCCTATAGTCAGCCAATGAACCTGAACGCATTCAGTACATGGTAGCCATGGTTGCACATAATTGAACCTCGGGCATCTTCTGTATCAGATGTGACGGTTAGCCCTTCATCTCCAACTTGAGTCAAAAAGGTCATATGAACACAGTCGTTAGCACATAGAACACAATGAATGCAGTAAACTGCAGTGTTTTGGTAACAACACTGCTACTACACAAGGCAGTCGGTCAGCACTACTGGTGAAAGCTAAATACGATGCCGTAGCGGAAGGGAGTATCCTTTGGGTGACCAACTGTGGGCCATCAAATGTTTCCGGCAGATCTCACGGACAATTACAAATTATACAATTGAAACAAATAAATTTGTACGAACTTCACTCTATTCCTGATAAATCCGACAGCTTTCAATTCGGCTGTACGCGCAACCGTAAATTGTGCGACTGACTAACCATGCACATTAAGTAACTTAAATAGTCAACTTGATTGGTTTGCAATTAACCACCCATCTTTTCACCTTTAGATTACATATGTCGAAACCCTAAATTGTCTGTATCTCGACAGTGATGATATGCCAATGCATGTAAACTATGATCAACTGATCGATTCTTTAGTCCATGTGATACTGTCATTCAAAGTTTACGAAATTTCGGAATACGTCTGTTCGAGATGAATCAATTCGAAAAAAATTCATGTCTTCTGACAACCAGAAAAGATAGGACCCTTTTCAGTTCCTGTTCGAATGAAGGCAGTAAACTGATAAACCTGTCCAAAACCACGGTTTCTAAAAGATTACTAAACTAACTGTAACCTGTAAATTTAAATTAACTATGGGGTTTTTCTTACTGCAGTGTTGACCACAATCAACAGGACAAACACTGTGCCCACCCTCGGGGTGATCGGGCAACTTGAACATTACTCGCAAGTGAAGGTGGTACTGTTGTGATATACTAATTCACTCACGTCCAGCTTAAGATCATCACGCCTGCACCATAAGTTCAACTCTTGATCGAAGCGACCCTAATCATAAAGTATGAGCAAAAACTGAACTCTACCATTTCATTGCAGAAGATGCTAGCGAGAAAGCCTGTTTGCATGCAAAAGCTATGATCAAATGCAATATGCGCTCAACATTTACTTATCAGAAACCACTGAAACGTTAACAAACAAAACGAGAGAACTAACATCCCAGACATTTTTACAAATCATCCATCCGGCAGCTTGGATTGGTATACAAGCTGCTGAACCCCTTAATGTGGGAGCAAGCACTCACTGAAATCGGACTCCGTGCGGAACTACTATCCAAAAAGTTACGTACTGGATGGATACCTTTGTGTATATAGACCATCATGTCCAATAAAATTTGGTATTTGTGACAATGGCTACTTAAACTGAGCACGAATCAGTAACCTGATAGTCGGATATACACAAGACTTGTCTAACTGAACATCACAGGTATATATATATATATATATATAATATATATATATATATATATATATATATATATATATATTGGTAACCTTCAACCGATCAATGATCAACCAGAACTTCATTGTAGTTGCAACAAAGCAACCGGTTTTGGTTCTTCCAGTATTGATCATCGGATCAGACCCACAGAATCTCCAAGCCTGTCAGTTTCTGGCTGTTTCCTGATCTGGTTAACATTTCTGAACAAGAAGGGTTGTGTCGAAAGTGGCTTACACAGAACAACTTCAATACTAAAAGTATGCAAACGATTTCATGCTGGTAGGCTAGAACGTAACAACAACTGAGTCTGACTCAAGTCAGAAGTGTACAGGAGTCGGAGAGGCAGTTTAATGATGAACAAGAAGGACCTAGTGATCTGAACCAAGAAAACACACGACACGATGATTAGTTTGCTGTGAGAACGGAAACAGTTTATTTGTTTTTTAATGAGAACTGAACTAAAACAAGCAATTACCGAAATGGTCACAGTGTGAATCAGTTGATAACGGTAAATTGGTGCCTCCAGGACATCAAACCACGAGTGGCTACTCTTTCTAAGCTGCTAATAATCGACATCTCGTGGCCAATTTATCTGGTTACTCCATGGTTTAGCAGTGACTACTCCATGAACAAATCTGCCTCATTCGGGTTTGGTTTCAAACGGAAAAGTGTTATTAGGAAACCTGGAGCTAAATTTGAATGAGTAGTGTTTTCTAAAATCGTTTTTACACAAAAGTAAGGAAATGGCCGTGATGGAATTATATGATTAATGCTTGCCATCATTCTGCGAGGGATTTGTGTCAAGTGTTTCTGTTGTTTCGTTTCAATACTTCAACAAACCGGTTGAACATATTTCCGGGGAGAGATCACAAAACTTTATTGCTCAAACTTGTTCACGCCTTCTTTAAAGTACCTATCGATTTGGCAGCCAAAATGAACTCCTTGACAAAATAACAGATCCAACGGAGTTACTGTGGAGCTGAGGGAAAGACTGTAGACCAACCAGTCTGGAAGATTTGCTGGTCTACTGTCTTGCAGAAAACCAACAGTCAATTTCCGTCGTGAAGAAACGAAAGAGAACAAAATGTTCCAGTGTCCGAACGCAAGAGTCAGTGTCCTCGCTGCCATTCATTACTCTTTGTTCAACACTTCAACCCCTGATTTTTCACAGTCAGGCTGTTCCCAAATTAAATAGTTTGCCAAACTATTTATTTAACTCAAAGGCCAGGAATGTTCTCTAGATGATGAGCGACTGCCTTTGGCGAATCATTTGAATAGAATAGTCGGAGGACACAAATTACGATATGAATACACTTCGCACACTCTCGTCAGTCGTAAACGTGTGACTAGCATGAAAACAAAACTAACAACACTCAAATGAAACGATTAAAAGGACAGATCGGGATGGCTCGTGATTGATACTCACGGCTAAATCCACGGCAAACAAAGGTTGATAGTTGTTTTTGTGCACATAGAACCGGCTGTCGACGGCTGATCAACAATGCTTCACTATACTTGAGAATTTGTGGGCTGTGCGCGTTCATCAAGACCAACTGGAAAACACTTTTGTGGGGAGCCCAGATTCCCGAACAGCCGTTTGCAGAAAACAACGCGTCATAGTCAAGTGTCTACTCACGTATCCAGAGAACGTAGTGTGACTGGTACAGCTTTATTTCCTACAGTTCAAAATATGGTTTTAAGTTCTACAATCTGTGAAAGTGCCTGCACTCCGAAATAAACGGACTTTTTCCACAACTCCCATTCCCGTAAATCCACCGTATTGAAGTTGGTTTTGAGCGTGAGCTAAGTTCCTACTTACTGTCTGTCATGCAATTTAAAACACCATAATTTTTTTCTTTCCGAACTTACTATTAACAGTAGCTCCTTACATAGACACTAGCTGGGTTAGTTTTGATTTCATCATTGAGCCTAAGATAGGTGTGTTCCAACCCAAACTGGGCGACGGTGTGTGTCAATGCTTTATTTAAACGATGTTATACTCACAATGTGTACTTCTATTCAGTATCGATTGCGCAGTCCTTGTGGAGGAAGTCAGGTTACTTGTCAAGCTAAAGCCTAAAGAAATCTAGCAGTAATATCCTAAGTCCATCCTGCCCAGTAAAACTGCTAAATATCTATGCCGCCTCCCTTGCTCTATGTTCACTAATCACGGCATTAGGCATGACAGCATTTCAAGCCCCTTGGAGCTCGTCGGCAGTCCAGCACATTCCTCACTGTGTCCGTCGGAAGATAAAAATCATCGAGTTTTTCTACATCAGTCAGTTTGTCTATTCATGGTATGACGTAAACAGATCAAAAGCTGAATGCAGTGCCAGTCGCATCACAATGGGTTTGTGGTGTGATTGGACTGGGGCGGTTTCCTGATCGGAGAAGGTTCAGCCAATCAGAGTTCAGGCACAATCTGTTGCAGACGGAATCGTGATCGGTCGGCGCCATCCAGTCAAAAAGGGCATCAGTTGTTGGGTAAGTACGTACCAAATTCAAACGACTGAGCTTCACCCTTAAGTAGCACGAAGTGGGGGACACTTGTGGGACCAGGTGGGGACTAAGTGTGGTTTCCCCCATTTCGTCAGTCAATGATTATTTTGTAACAATAAACGCACACACAACCTCGTTTATATAAGTCGTATGTGCTGGGGAAATATTTTACGAAATGGTCAAGAAATATGAAGACTTTGACTGCTCCATTGAGCAAAATGGGCAGGTATCGCCTGCCTGAATGGAGTCCTCGTGATCACTCAAGCAGATGGTTAGAGACACTATCCGAGGTGGCGGTGTGTCGCAGTCAAAGGCGTACCTGTATCCATACCATTTCTAGTTCTTCCGCTTAGTCTTCTTTTAGTTTTTGTCGACCTCCTTAATAACGTTTCCTTCTAGGATATCGAAAGTCACTGTTGAGGTGAGCGGCGGCCTCAGCCACAGTACCCTTTGGTCAGGCTCATGGCTGCTATAATGATGATGATGATGATGATGCGCTAATTCGGAAACCGAAATTGTTTTTTTCGTTTTGTTGAACTAATGTTGCAAATTTTGATAATCAACATAATTTCGGTTTGGTCAAGCTCGTGATCTGTTACTGTCCCTCTTTCCTTGAGCTATCACGTATAACCGCTGATCATACACGTGTATGGTAATGTTTAGTAGGAAATTTGTGCTTTCATCACTAATCACCACATTAGTTAAAGGTTATAGGTGCTGGAAAATGAACCGTCACGTTCATAAACTTATGAGGGAAATCTTAAGACTAAATGTTAGTTCAGCCCTCAGGGTTGACACTTCAGTGGTTGATAATGTTGGTGAGCCAGTCAACTATGGACACACTTGTCACATTTGCACGACATGTGCACCTTTTTGATAAGCTTCCTGTTTGGTAGTGGATTGTGCCGTTCAGGCTACCGACTGTGAGCAAGCTAGTACATCTTTGTCAGACTCACATGGTATGTGCGTCGTTTAATCATGCAATTTGTCTTCCAGGAGCAATCATCAGTAGTTCTAGCGGTCTCGTTCTTCCGAGAGATCAGTTGTGTTCTTCAGTGGGGTCAACAGGAATCACGCGGTTTTCGGTCAATGAGTTGCTGGCAGTATTACATCCGGATCATCTGGAGTTGGCAGTGGACTGTGGAATACTGCTGAAAACCCCAAGAATAACCAGTCTGAATAACATTGCAAGCGGTTCTTATCTTCGCACTGGATTGCGAGCATGTATCTCGAGAATGCTGTGCGAGGAAAGTGGTGTCACCACAGGACCACTTCATTTACAGCTGCAAGCAGGTGGTCTATCGTTGCGCAAGTCTAGGCCGATAAACCGGTGACTAGTACAAAGGTGTTTCGCACGTCCAATCAGAACGACTCCTTTCATTGTCGATGTTTTTGATGAGGTGGATAAACCGGTAAATGTCTATCGGTGCCTTTCATTTTTTAGATTCAACCTCACGGAAGTTCTTACCACAAGTGTGCCAATTGGTAGCCATACCCAACCGGTAACAATTAGGTTGGAAACAGTTACCTGCGATAAACCAGCTCCCTTCTCGGTTCATCAGGGGGCGTCGCACAATAGCTGTTGCGACTGTGACAATTGTTTAATACGTGGACGTTACCTTTGCCAACAGATGATTTAGTCCATGGTTAACAACCGCTTGAGAACTGACTTTGACTTCAGAAGTACGCACAGGAGACGGATATCACTATTTGAGTCTTTATCCACAGACATGATTCATGACTTCCCATTAAGTACATGCATTCCATTTGCCTTGAAGTGGTTAGAAGGCCTGTCAGCTCATGGAAGAGGGTCGATATAAGGAATGACTTGCGACTGTCTCCAATGCAACACAGTGTACTAGACAAGCGTATGGAAAAGTACAAGGATCAAACATCTGATTTCCTTAGGAACGTCAAGCCTTGAAAAATTTGAAGACAATGGAAAGCTTGCGAGTATAGTCAGTTCCATCGTTACACTGGACCGGCAACGTTACAACACGTTCTGGATGTTTCGCAGTTTGTGGACTTCTTGGATCTCTCAATAACAATTTACACTTGATGCCATCCTGTTCAATGTAAGATTTGTCCATAATCTGTATTCGATGTCATTAACACATTTTTACACAGTTACGCCGCACATTACGGTTCTAGGTGACGGATGTACAACGTGCACAGTTTACGGCACCTGCCGAGTCACTGCGAACGATATGGGCCGTTGGATAATTTCTCGTCCTTCCCATCTGAATCATACCTATACCAGTTGAAGAGGTTGGCATATTGACCATTCAATGTCGATCGTAGGTTGCAAGGGATGGATAATGACATATTTCTGCCTGGGAGTGAAAAATGTATGGGAGACAATGGTACTGCAGCTTACAATTGTAGAGTAGTCACTAACAAACGTTCACTCTTAACAATGCTTTGCTCACCAATACAATGCTCAACCGTGTTGTGATTATCAGTGGACCACCCGCTATTATTGTTGATGTTCGTGAAGTGGTGGCGGACGATTTGTAGCAGGTGTTTTATAAACCATTTACTGATGCACACACTTTTTCAACCATCCCATTCAGTCTTCACACATGTACATCTACCAAGTTCATCACCTTAGCCAGTCCATGTACTGGTGCTGTAGTGGCCTAATCAGTCAAATGATAAGAAATAACCAAAATATGGTAACAATGAAAGAAGCTGTAACAGTAACGGGTGTGTACAAAAGGTGTAAGTAATAAGCAAAGAGAAGACGTATCCAAAAGATGGGAATGATTCACTGACAAATCAAAATTCGTGGAATTAGATAGACCACCGCCCGAGTGAAAGACAACGCAAACGGGTAGATCTGGACGATGACTGGTAGATAATTCCACACACCACGTGGAATGAGGAACGTTCGGCGTCGATAGGTTCACAAAATCTCAAAGCTAAAAAAGTTTCGCCGTGCGATTACTTTACCAGTCCAAATATCTACGCAAACGAAGAAGACAGAGACGGCGTGTGGTTACTCCCTTTTTATCGCTGAAGACAAGCAAATTTTAAAAAATGCTGATGCTTTCAAACAAGTGTACAGGTGAAGTTAACGAAACAGCATGTAAAAAAATACACAAAAATGAGTTGCAAAGTGTAATTATGAACGGTAGACGCTACAGTGCTCTGCGGAGCACACAGTATATAAATGGATTCACTTACCTCTGGCAGAGGACACTCATTTAATTACTCCCGTTTTACTTACCTTCACTGTAAAGATGTATTAATTTATTATTTGAGTCCAGAATGCCTTCCAAATTGGTACCTTGCTTCAGATGTTTGTCATTGCTTGTTTGCTCGACACAAATGAGCACGAAATTGTATCACAGCGTTAGTTGTTCGGAGTGAACGCTGTACATCTACCGTCCAGTTGTTTGATCTACGTATGCACAGGCTCCGCAATCACACACGCATCCTGAGGAAGGCCATCAGACGCTGCTTTGCAAGATCGTTGCTCGTTGTCGTACATTACATTTACTACATTACACCAGACAATCACATAGTTGAAAGGAGTGTGGCCAGAGCCATCGCGTCCGATGATGTGACCAATTGCAGGTCCGTGAACAATGATTCGGACTGCACCTTGGGTTTCAGTAAACGGAAGTGCAGTACAAGGTATTGTTTATTCACTACCTTTCTTTATTGTCCCTAGAACTCCACAGCCCCGGGCTGTCTGCGATATGGGCTCCTATTCAGACTGTAGATAGACGTTAGCGTCAAGTAGCAGCGTGAAGTTACCGACGAATAAGAAGAAGCAAGTAAGAAACGTATACGACATTACCCCGTCAGTTGATTCGATCAGCACAGGGCAGTACAGCTGCGACACATTGGTCCGGGAGGTGGCCGACTCATCCCAGATGATGATCAGTTAGTCAAGTAATTTTGTAATATACTGTTACTTTCAGAACAAACAAAACCTCACATTTGCCCACGGTCATCACATGGCTAACTGCAGTACGGTAGAATGCCTCAACGTCCTTCTTCACCGCAAGTAATTCTAGCATAGAGCTTGTCTTTCCACTGTGCTTCATAGAACAGTTGAAGGAACTGAAGAACATCCTCAAGGGGAACCTTCCTTCAATCGAAAGTTGACACGCGTTCACTGAAATTTGCTTCTGTTGTATGTGTCGTATTATTAGAACGCCCTGCTTGCATTTATCGAAGAATGAGGTTTTAAGGACGGTAATTCTATGGCTTACAACCCACTGTTCGACAGAAAGCTCGCTACAGAGACAAGTCTTTCTAATAGGAACATATCATTTGCACTCACGGCCTCTATATTGTTTCAACGGTTCAAAGGCAAATGCACTGTTTCTAAGTTATGAAATTTTCGAACAGTGCTGATTAAACATTCGAAGGAAAGTGAGAAATAAAACTCATCTCTTCTGTCAAGCTGTGACTGGTTAGTGCAAGGGATCGCATCAGTACCTGGAAACGGCCACGGAAGACGAAACTACCAAATTAGACAGCGAACGTAGGTTAATGTTTACGCTTTCCATGATGTGCTTATCCCCCAGTTGGGTGGGTTCGATAGCGATCAGGAAAACCTCCCTGGTGTATAGTGTACCGTGCGGCAGGAGCACTCGTGGTAAGCTACCCAGTTTATATTCTTACATTCCGTAATTGTGGTATGCGATCAGTTTTACTATTGTTCAGTTTTTAAATTGTACTTTCCATAACCAGAAGTATCGCATGTATGTATCCTGTTTAATACTTTTTAGTATTATATATATATAGCCATCCCTCCCAAGTCTACAAAGAAATGTTTGTAGTCAGTTTCCTGTGATTCTGGATGCCTTCGGTGATTAAGTATGTTATTTCTGTATCACCCAGAATGATGTGTTACGCAAATGAAGTCCACCTCACGATTTTGTTGCAGAAACTGCTCGATGTGACGTATTACAGTTACGCAAAATCCGTTCCACGAGGACGGCGTTCACGATTTCTTCACAAACACAAAGTTATCGAAATTCCCCTTGTAAATAACGTGTAGAAAGTTTGCTTTTTCTCATATCGTTGCGATCGTTTTGAAGTGTGTTCAGTAGAGTAAGCTCTCTTTGTTTGTCGAGATGGGTCATTCTCAGCATAGAAATCGGACGATTTCCAAGAATGCGTGGGTTCGGTGAATGTGTTAACGCAAACATTATTGCCAGTCGCGTGAGTATTTCGACGATCTGGTGTGGAATGTCGGGTCCCCACATTAGGATTTCCCAACTTTCGTACGGTTACTGAGGAATTATAGCTCGTAACGCGCCATAATGTTACAGCCGCATGAAAAATGCTCGTCTAAAATTTTCCCATTGGGGACCACATCCGCATATGGGTGCATTTTCATACCTGGTCCCAACGTAGCCCTTACATGTCCCTATCTGGTCCCCACGAGTTCGAGTGCGTTCAGAAGGACCAACCAGAGACGTGCTACTAAGATCGATCCAAGGCTATGGAGCGCAGCAACGAACTGACCAATCAAAACGCAACAACTGTAGAGTTTTTTTCTTGGTTTTGTTCATTAACGATGCTTCACCATTGTACAACAACGTTTTTCGTCATCTCTGCAGGTTGTTCGAATTGATTAAAAATGACCTTGCAATTACAATAAAGTTTTGTGCACGCACGCCTTTCTGCTCTTCTACCTGTGGCGTAGTTGCTTGACGATGCTACACGGATCTCATCCATTTTTAGCTCCGTTGTACTCCGAACATCGTCGCGGCACCGACCGCGTTTCAGCCGCTCACAGCAATCTCGGAATATCCTCGCTTCCTGGATACTGGTAATTTGGAGTGTTGTTGTGGTGGTCTTCTTAAACCCTTTCTGTGAGTCAAGCTTTTTATTCCTATAACTTGCTAAACCCCCGTAACTGTCCTGTTACATTCGTTTATTTTTAGTTACTGAACTCTGAAAAAACGTCTGAGACTGTTTTGAACCACTACACAACACTTGTCGTCCAAGGGGCCATTATTCCTAATAAATTGGAACTGTTTAATACTACTCAAACTATTGCTGTTCTGATTTTCTCTAATTAGCAACCCAATCACGGGACAGGGTTCACTCTTGGATCTCCAGTAAAGCGATCCAGAAACCGCAGTTAGGACTGATCGATGACACATCTCTGGTTCTCAAAGCCACTAAAGTCTACTTGACTATCTTGAGTGGCATCAGTACTTTGAATTGAAGGCAGTACAATTTGGGGTGATAATGTAACTTTACTGCGGGTAATTCTCTCACATTCCTACGGAATACTTTTCCAATGAGGACTGTTTAACCTAGCGTTTTTTAACAGAATGTGTTCAGTGGTTGCCAGACTCGCTTGGCATCAAATCGATAACCGACCAGTTATTGCTAAACGATGGAGTAGCCGTAAAATTTGGTCACGGATTGTAGCTTTTCAAGTGGGTATTTCGGATTTGGCCGATAGGTCTCAGTACTATCCGATAGTATGGATTAAGTGCCCAACACGACCGCAAAAGTACCATTATGTGCCCTCATCCATTGTGTCACTCAAGGCTGCCGGAATGGGGTGTAACGGCCCCGTGAATAGGCCTTAAATATCTGATAGTGCTAACTATTGTTCACAAAGTAACGTTAAACCCAACATTTACATCACCAAATCCATCGCCCGTCTATTTTAGACGGAGTGAGGAAGACCAGGTAGCCTAGCCAAATCAACAAACTGAACCGTAAACTTTCAAGCCGGCAGCAGCTTTCCATTTTTGCCAAACCATCAACCACAATTCGTTCCCGTTCTCATCGCCACTCCGACTACTCAGTTTAGGTATCTTGAGATATCAATGGACGAAACGATATCGCTTAAACCACCCAGTTCTTCCATTCGCATGATTACTTCCAGTTGTAAGTTACTGTAATACTCAGCCCTAAGTCGTACTCGAATTGGAACCTCCCACGCAAGTAATAAGGAGAAAACCTGGTACTGGTTGCAGTAGGCAGTTGTTAGTCACGAGACGAGAAGCCGAATTTATGGATGCACAACACCATTGAAGAGATCACAGTCTGTCATTGGCTGATCTCATTGGCACATGTAATGTCACAAAACGTAAATTGGTGCAATACAAAACAAGGGAATTAAAGAATAACGGAAGGCTCAACATTGAGACTGTTCGTCCAATTCTGATGTGATACCTTTAACGCGACGTTCTATTGTGTCGAGGTTTGGATAAGCAACGAATGGATTAGATTTTCACCAAGGTTGCTAACATTTCTGAGGGTTGAAATGGCCAACTTCCCTGTTCCTTCTATTATCTGACATGGTAACTTGAGAATTTAAACGTTCATGCTGGGGTTATTCTTTCCTACCCGCTGCAATCGAATACATGATAAACCAACAAATTGTCAAACTCAACGTATGCACAAGTGAGTCCAAATTGGATAATATAGGCTGCATCATCCAGTATACCGATAGCAGACCTATGTCTACAACAGACTGTAGTCGCACGGTTGTAAATGCACTGGTGAACTATCCACACATCGAAAGAAAGCTTTGCTCGTGTTCTTTTACTTACTTCTGCGTACATTGTTGAATACCGATATTCTATTCAGTTACGACTTCCTGTCGACCTCCAAACGCGTGACTCTAATTCGTCCACTCGACTCAATACGGTCCCACCCGGCTTGCTGACCCGATACACTGTAGACTTATTACTGTGGTTCACCGGATCACCTGATCTTTTGACATGTGGAAAATGGAGTAAGTGACGTGCAGGGATGTGTGCATGCAATCACTTTCGTATATGAGAAAGATGTTTCTGAAGGTACGATAGTAGTGAAAGCCTGGACACATCATGGAGATTGTAACTGTTTTTGAAAAAAAGCATCAGTCATCGATTGCTAACTAAATGTATGATAAAGTAAGTAAAAAAATGTCGTTTTTGAGGGTGACTGAGTTGTTCTTTCACATCCGATTTTTCTACGGTGCTCAGACCGTGATGGTCAATGAGATGAGATCACCAGAAAAGTGTAGGCTAAGGTGAAGATCGGTAAAAGAAAGATCTATTGGTGTTCATCACTGGTCATTACAAGATCCTTTTCGAAAAGTGGTTGCATGCCATCAACAATGCAGCGGGTGCAGATTGGGAGCCGTGGAGGTTTCGTGGTTGGTTTGCGTCGGCTTAACGACGCCGAGTGCGTCTGTTCAGTTTGTTGTATACTGTGTTCCAATAGCGCTTAGTCTCCGTTGCTTATGAAAATCGTTTTCCATTTTGTCAACCTCAAGACTTAGATTCCGTAAACGTTTTTATGAAAGGATCAAAGATGTGACTCGGAGAAAGCACCTATTCGCATGTTTTTTTCATTTAAAATGCTCTTAATCTTTTAAAAAGTTTACAGACGCCCAGTATATGGCACACATGAGAGTTGAGACAATATGTAGCAACTTCGAGTGGGGGCTGACCTCGTCATTTAACTTGCTGGCGTCTGTTTGGACATGTTCATCCGTACTTGGTTTGAGGTTAGTCAGTATGTACTGAGGAACGCTCAGATTACATTGTTTGCGAGCGTCCAGTCTGTTGAAACATATCAGTCACTAAAAACATTAATATCGCGTGATGGCATGCACTTGTTCCGGTGCATTATGGCAAAATCGATCGAACGTTGGCTTTCTGATTAATAAGTCTACCCGACAGTGGACCATTTTGTATTCGACAGTGGTTTTTGTCCGAACTGTTGACGAGTGTGCATAGGGTCAAAACATCAACTCATACCCCCTAGAAGTAGCAGTCCAAAAAGAAGACCCGACTAGAGAATGTGACTGATCGATCGTTGAGATTGCTGTCAACATTCAACCAGCTTAGCACAGTCGGCCCATCACCTTACCATTAAATGGCATTCCTTCACGCGGTTTCTCCTCTAATTGGATAGGATTTCAACAAGTGTGCCACACTCAACATCAATTTGTCCAGGACTGGCTAACTTTTCTACCCGTAAAAACACTCGACAATCGGCTTACACAAAATACCGAAAATGGCGGAGTTGTACACAACTAACTCTGATAGTCCATAATATTTGACAGTGAGGGACATAAGTTATGACCAGCATGCACTGATAACGATTCCGTTATGTTTCAAACAATTATTTGCAAACAGTAAATAAAAGCCATTTCGCTTAACGGTGAGTTTTGGTTGCTCTTTTGTATTCACTCTGAAATTGCACAAGTCTGGATTCTTAGCCGAACCTGGCTGTGCACATATAAGGTTAACGATCAATAGCCACAGTAGCTTCGTCTGAACCAACGCCAAAAAATTGGCCATCCGGTGGACAAATGCTTATGCTTTTGTTCCAGTCCTATCCAAATTCCCGTAGAATTCATAAAAGTTAACTTCGTAAATAGCTGTTTTCGGTCATTCTCATCAGGCTTTTACAATTACATGGGAATAAGTGCGAGTTAAATATGAAAAGTATAACGAGTTAAACAGGACGTGAAAAATAGAGAGGAGGTAAGGATCACAATGTGAATGTGTTGGAGTGTTACACGTGTCGGTCATGAGACATGCGTTCATCACAGTTAAGCGGTTCACGCTTGCTCAGGTTTCAAGTGGATGTGGAATAATTGACCAAGGGAGGTGGAGGGGTGTACTAATTGTTTTTGGGCACACGGGCAAGGATTGTACAGTCTAATATCAATATCCTCGGCGGTTGATAAAAATCGTATTCTGACAGCTCTGGAGCCGGCTTGACGAACCTCGTAGATGACTCGAACCGCTTCATCCGGATTTATTCGATGGCCAGATCGATTAAGTGGAAGCCGATTGGACTTTAGCGAACCGTTGCAAAGCCATTTCGGTAGGTGTTCACAAATCCTCTCCAATAGCCTCCTTGTGTTCCTCCCAACGTAACCGGGCTTGACAAAAACGGGTGAGAGAGTAGATACAGAAAAACGAAGAGAACTTGAACAAACTATCCTTAAGGCGTGGCACAATTACCGGACATCTGTCGAAGAACACGATAAGTCTCACCGCAGGGTAGGCAATCTTGACCGCGTTTGAAAATCTGCAGCTAATTATTTCATTGTTAACCTCACTGGATTTTCCTCCGCTGTCTGGACAAATTCAAGTTTCATTTCGGAATGCGGATTTCTATCCATAAATCTCCCAGGGTATCCTCCTGTTTTTATCACCACGATAGTCAGTGAAACCTCCATTTTACAACCTGTTCGTAATGATGTTTAACAATAAAAATAAACTCCTCTATAGAGTGTGTTGTGGAACCAAAAGGCGGATGACACAAGGGTTGCTTTATTGGAGAAACCAACACACTACTTAAGCGTCTGAGCACGACAAGAAACGGAAACACTCATTTGCACACCATACTCTTCTGATGATACTCCAGTCGCTCTAGACACCATGTATCAGTTCCGTCGTGTAGCGAAAGCCATCATATGTCATTCTGTCCTCCAACGATCCATCCCGTATCTCTGCCGTATTTATCACGCGATTATCTCGATCCGCGATCATCTCGAACCGCTGCTACTGAATAGTGGTGTGAGTAGTATGGTGCGACCGTATCTCCTCACTACAGTGTACGTTTCTTCGTGAGACTGAGCGCACGCATTCAACTGTGGCCAGTAGCTGTACCTGAGTGTACCCGCCCCTTTTTGTTCAGTTCGATCGTAGGTACCTTAACTAAAAACCAGCGTTTTTCTACTCCCGTTGTATGGCTGTTGGTAGAAACTCCTTATAGTCTGGACGCACCAGTTCGACACGTAGTGAAACAACAAACCATCGTGTGAGACATGGCTGGTGTTCATGTTGTTGAGGTCGTAATGTGCCTATTAGTTCAAAAGTTCAATGAGTGACTATTGGGGCACTTTATAGATATGATCAAGGTGGGTGATACGAGATACTGGATTTCTGAAGTATCGAAGTACCAAAAACACAGCCGGGCATATGTATTCGTTTATTCGTCTTCAGACCAGCGAAAGTATATAAAGGTGGCGACAGAGTTAGATCTTCATCAGAGCAGAAAGAAGACATATATTGCGATATGTTAACATTTCATTTACTCTCATCAGTCGCAAACGTAAAACATGCCAGTTATATACAACAAATATTTAACGACACACAGGGACTAGACACACATACAAGCACACCAGTTATTATGTAATCATGACCATGGCAACCCGACCGGTTGTTTCAACCACTTCTGTGCACATAACGTCCGTTGGTAAGCTCGAATGAGAGTTAGATCTGTCAGATTTATTATACCGAAACCAGATCACCGGGCAATGGCTTGGTAATGGTTTGGTTGGTTCTCTATGTCTTGTTCTTTCACTGCCCTTAGCCATGCAGCTTCGTAATCGATCAGTCAGATAACAGCCAAGGTGGGTTCAACGTGTGACTAAAATGCTTTTGACGTCATAGTAATCGGTCATGCAACCTGATTCCGATAATCTCTACGCTACCGAGTGTTCTCACTCGGCTTTGCTAGCATGCAGAAAGCCACTTGGATGGTGTAGGACATTTTTGAAGGTCGAAATTTCTTTCGACTGACCCTGCCGCACTCGTCCTCGTGACCCCGTCTAACTACACGCTTGTTATTGTTATCCTCACAACCCGTGCCTAAAAGTACTAATTCCTCCGACCCGCTTCCCCCAGTCATTGAACCTCACTCACCTGCCCACACACCCATTGTTATCTGTCAGTTCCAGTCTGCATACCCCTGTGAATACAGACTTCCTACGGTTCGCCATCAAACTGTCAACAGTTAATCGGTCTGCCCGAAGGCCGGGTATTTAGACACACATCAGACCGATCTGATCGCATCTGGTCACAGCCTTTCGGTCATTTGTGCTTGTACTTGTCGTGCCCTTTGGAATCTGGAAGGCCTATTGTGGTCAAACATTGTATTCTATCCCACGAACGCAAACGAATGAGGTTCGTTTCTTGTAATTGATTATATTATTTTTGACAATAGTACCACGTTACCAGTGCCTTGATTTGGTTCTGGTATTTAGCGTCATTAGTTATACGTGCGTCTCTCAACGTTCGTCAGATGGCTTGATCAGTGTTCACCTGATGCTCACATTCAACCAGGTGAGCAAGGATAACACTGTCGACCGAACGCGATTCATTGGGCGTAAACCAACAAGGGGGGGGGGCGATTCCAGATTCCTTTCGAAGATGTTCACAAAGTTCGACCAATATAACCTGTTCCACAGGAACAAGTGAAAGTAAATACACACAGATGACGTCTGAACTGTCAGCGTGTCTCTGGTACAGAACTCGGAGAACTGGTGATATTGTTAGTTGGATATGGAGTTCAGCTGTAGCATAGGTTCTTATGATTTTCTGGTTGATTCCAATTGTCAGCCACACTGGAGTTGTCACGTATTAATGGTACTCGAACAACACATGGACTTCATTTTTTAACGTTCTGCAATTCAGGTTCAGGTGGAATTTCGTTCACGTTTCTGGTGCTAAATCATCGCGGTTAATCGTAATCTTGATATTCGTTCTCCATGAGTTCAAGCTCACTGTCTAGCGTATCATCTGAACAAATTTCAGTGCCCTGTAATTCCGACAATACATGAGATTATTGTTCGTTTTTCAGTATATAAGAACATGAACCTTTCTATAGTGGCCTATTTGGGCATCTTTCCTCCAAATACTGCGCTGAATGATACCGCCTATTCTTCAGTGTAACTGAACATCCGAGAACGATGGCTTATTCTCCGAGTATTGGTAGGGGTGGGCGCGGTTGAATATGTCGAGTATAAAGTACACAGACTGAAGAAGCTGGGTATGAAAAATACATATACATAGTAGTGTTACTGATAGTAGGGTGAAGCAAGGCACGTTTAAAGTCTCTCACGAATACATTGGCTGATATGGGTCCAAGTGAGGATTCCCTCCCCGGATCATCTGCCTGTCGGCACAGCCCGCTGCTGAATAACAGTTGTACGCCAAAGGTATTCCGTAACACAACATATTACATCCTGATTACTGATATCTCGACATCAAGTCCAATCTCTGATATAACGCGCCT